>BSSO01004983.1:0-13725 GCA_030267885.1 Mesembryanthemum crystallinum | reverse complement strand
AATTTTCTTCACTCCTAGTTTTTGAAAGCTAATTCCGGGACGGAGGGAGTAATATGTGGGTCAAGTGACTATTTTGAATTACTTGCATAGATAGTTTTATTCATGCATTGCTCATAGTTTCACTTTGTATTATTTGTATCATTTTTATTTGGTGCATTTAGGCTTGTTCTCCTTATTTTATTTTTAGTTCAGTTTAATTTAGTTCAATGCAAATCGGTTCATTTCATATATCAACTTATGTGGGTAAAAATGGCATTTCACATGTTTTTTGGCCTGAAAACACTGGGGATGGGGTGGTAAGGAGATCTTTAAAATTTTGGAACATAAAAGGGGGTTTGTTTTAAAAAAAATCTAAAAGGGTTTTTTTTTTTATAAAAATTGGGAACATATAAGGGGGTTTTTGGTTTTCTTCTATTTACAATCTGAATTTCAAGCGCATGTATGTTTTAAAGGACAAATGTTAATAGCCTAATATTGTAGGGCCTGTGAACATTGTGGCAATAGATAAGAGTTATTTTTAGAGCCACGAAATGCAATTTTGATGATGTTGGATCTCGTATATGGTAAGAAGTGAGGTGAGAAAAGGGTCCTGCATGACAAACATATTCCTATATGCTATTTTAGCGAGAACAATCGCTTGGCGAATTGTTTGATGGTGTTTTGAAGATAATCGTTTGGCGAATTGTTTAATGGTGTTATCCAATGTTATGGTGAACTTTTTGACGGCGTAATAAATAGTTGGGTAGTATAATTTTAATGAGGATGAAAGGTGGAATACAATGTCCTTTATTAATACGCGTGGTGAAATGTTTAAAAAGGTAATAAAATTGACACATATTCTACCATCAACTAACAACCATGTAGGACAAATTTGCTTAATTGAGAGAGATTAAGAGTAAAGGTTCTCATGTTCCAATTCTTGTAATGGTGTGAGTATTTATAGTGTTGGTTGCTAATTGCAATGGTATTTGTATATACTAATTTCTGATAACTTGGGACAATCCAACCGACCTTTTTTAAGGAGGTTGGGCTTGGCCCCAAATGAATAAAATGGGCTTCAACAATTCTTATTTCTTAAGAGGAGTTTTTTTTTTTTTTTATCCAAGGGAGGCACAAAGGCCAGTACAATAACTTACATACAATTCTTATTTCTTAAGAGGAGTTTAAAAACGTTTAAATATCATTTAGAATCGAGGGTTATTAGCTGAATCTTTTTGGTTCGAGAAGGAGAGGGCCAGTTCATGAGGGCAAAACTGCTGCCACTATTTCTGAATTATGAGGGCAAAACTACGCATAAAGGGTCCTTACTCATTTTCTCGCATTTACACATAACTCATCAATTATATAGATGATTGATATAATATATTAAATTAAATACAAAGAAAAATAAATTTTCAATGTGACAATTATCTAAAAAAGTAATGCGTAATTAAGGAAAAAGAGAGTATTAGAACAAATACTCATCCATAATTTACAATTATTCTCAGCTCATTTTTAAACTTGTAATCCTTAGCTATTCATAGGATATTTAGTATTTGGAATCTAATATAGAAAGGTGTATGAGGTAAAGAAGTTATATTGTAATTTTTTTTTTCTTTTAGGTGTTATAAGGTAAAACTTCTTTTCTTATTGGGCGTGATTAAAGGGATCCTCCTAACGCACGATCAGCATAAAACTTAGTTTTTAAAAAAGTTACATCATTCAATTATACTCTTTGCTTTTTTTTTTTTTTTTTTTAAATNTTTTTTTAAATTACCGAGGTACCAATAGTTTATATAAATTCCTTTTTTTTTTTCGGTAATATATACTCATGGAGTACTTCATAGACGTATTTAAAAGATCTTTTCAACTCAGAACTATACACTAGCAGTTACTTATTCATTTAGATTATGACTTCCAACTTGTGCTGGGACATTTCATCACGTCCATTTGGCCTAATTTCCTTGCTAATTATCTACTAGTGATGATGATTTAGCAATAATTTATTAGTATTTAACATTGTGATTAGGTCTCCAAGAAGGAAATTATGTTGGACCATCTAATTAGATAATGGTATATTACCAACTTGCATACCTTCATGTATGTACTTGTAGGTTGCTTCCCAAGTTTAAAAAAATTCAAGGCCAATGAAAGTCCATTTGGACCGGGTCTATCAAACCCGAACAAAACGGCATTACTACTCTAGATTTTCAACCCTTCCACTCCCACCCCAGTAAATAGGAAATTTCTAGTGAGATGATCCGAGATTTACCTAATATTTTGGAGATAATCTAGTAACGTTTTCTAAGTAATTTCTTCGTGAGCTTATTTATAGTAAGATACTTCTTGGTCAATGTAAATATACTTTGTTTTTTTTTTTTGTTTTTTTTTTTTTTTTATCTCCAATATATATGTACTTGTATATTTTGTAATAAGGTGAATTTAGAACAAACAAAAGTTACCTCAAAGATAATATAGTATCAATCTCAAGTCGACTTACTTTAATTAAACTGTACCGCAGATAAGGCTATGTTCTCTTTATGTTATTTCTGTTGATATTTATCGTTGATGGTTGAGTTTTGTTGAACTTTGTTGATTTTACTAATTTTTGTTGATTTCACTGATTTTGTTGATTTTCATTGATTCGATTTATTCGACGTCTTTGCTCATTTTAGTTGATTTTTACTATTTTTGTTGATTCTACTGATTTTTGTTGATTTTTGTTGAAACCAATATAAATCAACAAAAATAAGTTGAGAAAAACAAATCCTAACTTGCTGAAATTGCCCAAAAAATATATTATTGTAAACTGATCATAATACAGACATCATATATCCAAATATATCAATGCACCGTAACCGAGTGAAGAAAATGTGAATATTATTTAGCAGAATAGAGCAAGGGTAAGATTAGGGATTAAATTTGAGTTGAAGTAGTGCTTGGTTGATCATGGATGACATCGATCTTAGACGGAGACCAACAAAGTGGAGTTTGACAAGTGGACATTTGAGTTGTTGTCACTATTTTTAGGTCATAACCAAGGTGATATGCCTTTTTAATTTTGGTACATTGTTGTTAGTTTGTTACAACTTACAACAAAATTAGGCACCTCATTTTCACTTAAAACAATCAAAGCTAAATACATATGTGTAAATATGCCTTGATTCTTATCTCTTATTAGTGCTTAATCTACTCCCTAATATGTCCATATATTTTGACAACTATTTTCCAGTTAGGATAGAACTTTCTAAAAATAAAAAGTTAAATTCACTTGCTCTAAGGTATTATTTGGTTGTCAGTGAGTCATGTGTGAACACGAATTTTGAAATATCAGGATTCAAGATACAAATTAGCGAATTTATATGTAGAAACTTAATCTTTTTAAGCGAGACAATCTCTTTTGAAATGTAGATTATTAAACAAGTTAAACCAAACAAATCAACATAGACATCCCAATTAAGTATGATTCTTTACAAAAGACTAAACATTATGTGAACCGAATAAAAGCAATTAATGTTCAATTAAGAGAATCAACGATACCCCTTCATATAACTGTTGACTGTACGCATCAATTAAAGTTGTTGTTTCTACTTGGAGATGGAAAACCACAATTTCACTAACTTTGCTAGTGCTAGGGGTGGCATTTAAGGTGGGAAATGAAGCAAATTAATGAGTTCTTGAAAAGACATTGGGAGAGTTGAATGAAGAAACGGGTAAAAAGAAAGTCTCTCAAAGCATGTTACATGTTCTTCTTCTTCTTCTTTCTAGTTTCTCCCTTTATGCACTCATACATACATACTACATACGCGTTATTAAACATCTCATTAATATTGTTTGCCGTTTCTTCCAACTCAACAAAAGAAAAAGAAAAAAAAATCTCCACCAAAAAAAAAAAAACCAATTTTCTTCTTAGAAAAAAAAGGGAAATTACTATTTGTATATATCCCTTGGTGGAGGAATGCTTGTCACCTACTCATATTAGCTTCTTCTCTCTCTCTCTCATAAAAAAGGGGAGAAAAAAAAAATTCCCCTCACACACACAATAGAAAGAAAGGAAGATATCTAGAGCTCACGCAAAGTTCACCATACAAGGAGGAGGAAAAAAGCAGAGACCAAGCTTAACTCCTCTGTTTCTGCTCTGTTTTTGCTTACTCTGTTTTGTTCTGTTCTGTTCATCAGAAAGCTCTGTTTTTGGAGGAGATGGAGAGACATAGATGCAAGCTTTGTCATAGGAAGTTTGCAAATGGGAGGGCATTGGGTGGTCACATGAGATCTCATATGATGAATCTACCCATCCCTCCCAAGCCTCCGCAATCTCGGCCGAGCGACGAGACCGAGTCAGAGGAGGTGGAGGAGTCGTCATCATCTTCTTCATCATCGGATTCGGAGGAAGACATTGAAGAGGATGATGATGACATGATGGAAAAGGGATCGTTGTTGTACAAATTGAGGGAGAATCCGAAGAAGAGCATCAAGTTAGCGGATCTTGATCATCATCTTCCTCAAGTCGAGGCTGCTGGGTCGTCGTCGGTCACCCTTCAAGATAGAGAGAGCGAGACCGAGTCGTGTAGGAACCCGACTCGCCTGAGATCAAAGCGGCAGTGCAGAAGTCGAAAGCAGTTCGACTACAATCATAATCATAATCACAATCCAACAGTTGTAGTCGCTGCTCGGTCTAGGTCTCAGGCTCCGAGCAGCGACTACAACGAGGCAGAGCCGGTCAGCTCGATCTCCGAGGTGACCTCGGAGGAGGACGTGGCTTTCTGCCTCATGATGCTCTCCCGTGACAAGTGGATCAGTTCCACCTGTCACGGGAGAGACTTTGGTGCCAAGTCGTCGATGGACGACATTGGCACCGATTCTAATTACAACACTTGCAGTACTCCCCAATTTACCAAGAAATCGAGAGGTGGAGGTGGTGGCGGAAGCAGATACAAGTGTGAGACTTGTAACAAGGTGTTCAAGTCATATCAAGCATTAGGCGGCCACCGGGCAAGTCACAAGAAGATCCGGGTGGCTGCTCAGGCCCAGGCTTTTTGTCACGACAGCCATAATGATAATAACAACAACGACGACAACAGCGATCAGAACAAGAACAAGAACGAGAACGAGAACGAGATCAAAATTAGTAAGAGTACTAATTATGCGGTGGAGCAGAAGAAAATCCACGAATGTCCAGTTTGTTTGAGAGTGTTCGGGTCAGGACAAGCGTTAGGAGGGCACAAGAGATCGCATGTAATAGCTGGAAGTAGCGGCATTGATAACAACAACCAGATATCAAATGGGGTTGCTCAAAGCTCAATGGAGATTATGAGTGAGAATATTGATCATAATAATAGTACTAATATTAACTTGATCATAGATCTTAATTTGCCTGCACCAGTTGATGATGAGGAGGAGATAAGTCAGATTGCTCTGTCTGCTGTTTCTGATGCTCATTTGTGAAGCAAAGCAAGGAAGGATATTTTTGCACAAGTCAAAAGGTAATTCAAAAAAGAAAAGAAAAGTTAGTGATGATCATCTTGGCATTGTCATTAGTTGATCTACTTATTCTACTATAGTAAAACTATATGATTTGATCATACTATATGAGTACATTTTTTTGGCAATTGGGAGAATTATTACTTGCTTTCTGTGTTCAGAATTACTCTTAACTGCAACACATTAAGTTTTAACGCAATTTAGAGAACTTCACATTAATTGAAGTTATTGATATATATTCTTATCGGTGCCATCTTTATTTTGTTTGGTGCAAATGAGGCATAAAAGTCGATACAATCGGATTTTAAACGTAACCTAAATCTCTATATATTGTAACCACTTAGCAACATCATTGTTAAGTTCATAGTTCAAATCACTTTGGTAGCTCATGTTTTACTTCTTTCTGTCAGTTTCTGAAGGGGAAGAATTAGTGTTCTGTTCCTACTTCCTAGTTTCCAGCTGTTGTAGCTTAACTGTTTCTCCTATGCTGAGCAAATTGTTTGTTGTTATACTATTATTATTCTGAGGGAGAAAATTAGAAGAAAATATTAAAATAAAGAGACAGAAAAAGTCAATCTTTAGAAAAGTTGAATAAAATAAGAACCTTGTATTTTGGGAATAAAAATAGTAACTTCCACCTGTCAATGCTGCATAACAGTTGGTCAAGTAGTAGAATGTCTTAATTTGGTCTGTTTATTGTCTTTCTCCTTACTGTTTGTATTCAACTTAATTCCTTATTAGAAACAACTTGGTCAAAATACATTAGTCATTAGTGTATATATGAGAGTATAATGCTAAACTAGTACTCAATGACCATATTGACCTTGAGCTCTACTTACTTTACTACATTCATATTTGTTCACTTTATTGAACTTAATGAAGAATTCCCCAAGGATAAACAGAGGAAAATATATGACATCCAAAGACTATGCTTCCTAAGAAAGTGAAATTTACTACAAGAAGTTCTATGTTCTACCAAATAATATCTTGCAAATTTAGAAACTTTTTATTTCTAAAAGATACAACTTTATGGTAGTATATCAAACGAACACTTAACAAGTTTGAGATTAACGAGTAGCGGTTAGCCGGTCGGTTACCAAAAGCCAAATGGTAGAGAATATATTTGGTTACTTATTTTTATCATAGAGATGTGAGGTGAAGTTTGCAGGAGTCATAAGTAGAAGCATGAGGGAAAATCTCATGCACCCTCAATTATCATCATTTTACTTTGCTGTATTTAGTTTACTGCCCTTTTTTGTCCCCAAGTTTTAGCACAGCCTCACTGCATTGCAGGCCAGGTGCACTTTTTTTTCATTTATTTATTTATTTTTGTTTATATTTATAATGTTTTTTAAAATTATGTTTACATTATTTTTATGTCTTTTTAATTTGATTCTTGCACACTCCTAGTAGGTCTAAAGTAGTGTTCTTCCAATGTTCATTCATTTGTTGTCATCTTCCTTTTAAGTCATGGATAGAAAAGCTTTTGCCCAGCACTACTATTGCTTTTGGAGCTGTGATTTGATGATGCCTAAAGTAAGCAATACTAGTAGTATGTATTGCTTGGATTCTATTTATATACGAATAGTTTTTCTGAAAAGGATGTTTAAATAGCATGTTTTATACACTTGCTGCATTATATTTATTCTTCTTCTTTTTTGTGCTTATATTGTGTTTGGTATTTTTCTAGGAATTCGAAGTAAAATTTGATACCTTTTTTTTTTTTTTTTTTTTCCCATTGTTGTTTTTATTGGAGCATTTTCCTTTTAAGTCGTCAAATTCAAGAAATTGATAGTATGGGTCTTCTTTGCCGCCTGATCAAAACTATGAAGAAAAATGTGTCTACTACTCTACCACCTTAGCTTGTAAAATCCATGGTTCTTGTGAATATAAGTTAATTTATAATAAAATTGAAATTATGATATGTTTCGGATATACTAATATTCAACTGTATAAGACAATATGGAGCAGTACCTTTTAATATTGAATAAGATAATTCTTTTGTTGACAAATTTAAAGATATTTGCGAGCATTTAGTAGATACACCGTATTTGTTACTATGTGTTTCATTTTTCAAGTCATGTAATCTTTGTCTATAAATATAGGCCAAGATCATTGAGTGATAGTACTATTCATCAAAGCATCTTAATTACTAACCATTCCGTTATTCTTTCATTGTTAGAAAGATTTGCGCTAGGAAATCAGCTATGATCCAAGATGTGTGTTTATGTAAATTTATTGTTAGTACAAACAAATGGTTGATGTGAGTGGTTCGGCACTCTCATCCCATAATCAAGGTCGAGGGTTTGAATCTTATGAATGGAGAAATGGCTTGTTGGAAGTACTTTACTCCTTTGTGGACTGACTCGATGCGAACAGAACTAATCTTAGCCCAAAGGGTTAAGGTGAATTTGTGACTACAAAAAAAAATTCATTAATATTGTTAGACCATCTCACTAAATCCTTCTAAGTAAAAGTTTTTATCAAACTCCACTTGAACCTAAACTAGTGGTTGACCTTTTAACGAGTTGTGTTTGAGATTCTTCTTCGATCCTAATAAAAAAAAAAAAAGAAAGCAAAGTGGGAATATGTATGATAATGGTTGAGTGATGACCGTTGTCCGTTGGTGGATGGCCATTGAGGAAGGGTCGGTCCTAATCATTGCACTTATTAGTGAAGGAAATCCTCTTTGTCAAACATGTATATATGCATGGAAAAGTGCAAATTAATCTCAATCCCATGGATCCTTGACATTTTGTTTCAGTGATTATAATCACCTAATTGGCTAATTATCTTGCCAAAACTTTAATGGTGATTAGTGATTTGACCATATTAAAATACTATGACACTCAAATATAGGCATGACAATTGTTGGTCTATACCTTTACCATGTCGTGCCACGTGCCATCCACCTCATTTGGAGTACAACCATATTGTATCGTGCCAGTTGAGTTTTAAGTGCAGAGCATAAAAAAAGGTGGTAATACAAGCCAAATAACTCTTTCTAAATATGTGCCTTTTTTATGAGTAGTGCTACGTCTGTTTTGATTATCAATATCCCGATATAGGTGATAAAAAATGTGGCGCTCACCTGTTTGACAAAAACTTCATCCCAAACTAATATAAATGTAGTATTAGTCTAGTGTTGATACCATGTTAAGCCATTTTTTTGTTAGCTCGGCCTATTAAAACAACTCTGGTTTTCTTTTGGTTCAAGTGAGGTACGAATGTCAGTACAATAAATTATATACAACAGTGGAGGGGAGAATTGAACCCGGAATTTAATATACCCATGACCTCAGTTTTAACCACTAGGTCAAGACTTTATTAACATTAATACAGCTTTGTGGACTAGCTAATTTACCCCATAATTTTTCATGAGTGTATCTTTTCTTCTTGTACATTGCCTTAATACGTGTGATTATCATAAACACCTAGGCTTATCACTTGAGTAGCTTTATACTCCTATTCAATTGATACTCATCGTTAGGCAGCCTTTACATAAAGGATCGGATGACATGTATATGGTATCTCTTTTTCTCTAAGAACTTTATATCTTTTTTTTATATATGTTCAAAAGCATAATAATTGAGGAAATCCACCATACATATGCCATTTACTAATCCCTTTGTATAAACTTTGACAGAATCAAAATGGTCCAATTATAACAATGAGGAATCAGACATATGGAGTTATAATTGTTTTCTTCCTTTGTCTAAATGGGGCACATAAGTCAATATCGTTGTGTTTTAAAACCAAATCTCAAGTACAATTATCAAAGACTTTACCGGTTGTTTACTTCATGCGATTTTTGTTTATTTATGCAAAAAAAAAAAAAGAAAACAAAATGATGTTAAAATCAGTAAAATAAGCAAAACTCAAAAAAAAAAAAAAAAAAACAACAACATAATAGAATAATGGTGTTTTCATTTCAATTAAAACAATTTGAAGTTAGTGCTGAAATAAATTGAATGAATAATAATATGTGAGAGAAAAAGTAAGTTGCAGAACTGAACTTAAATGCAAAACTATTAAGTTGAAATGAATGCACCCAAACTAATCAAAAAAATCCAATTTTCAAATTGTGAACCTATGTTCATTAAGACGATTTAGTGCAGTGATGCACCCTCACTTATCCCAAACAATGACCTAGATTTGAGTCTTGTTACACTCAAGAACATGGTGACTTTCTTGCAAAAAAAAAAAAATTGTTTTCAATTGAAATTTGCTAAATCGAATTAGACTGAATAAATAAAACTATGTGCACTCTGTGATAGTTAAAAAAGTTTCTAAACTGCCCCCCTTCGTACCAAAAAAAAAAAAAAAAGAGTTTCTGAAGTGAATTAGACTAAACTTGACTGAATTGGAAAAAAAAAAAAAAAAATTTGACCAGTTAAAATGAGCAATCCCTAAATAAAAAGGGATAAAAACATGATTGATAAATTGGATACTAGGGAGCAAATGTGAGTGTGAATCAAATTAGTTGAGGATGGCTTAAACATTAATAGTGACGACTTAAAAACATTAACAAGAAAGAAGGCGTAAATTGGGGGGTGGGGGACTTTACTGGCTGGGATGGCAACAAGTCGGTAGGTCGGTCCTTGACGCATCTATTAAGCAAAGGGAAGAGAGAGAATGAGAGAGAGAGTGAATAAAAAGAACAATAGGTGAAAAGAAAAGAATATGCAAAGTTATGATATGAGAGTGAGTGAGTGAGTGAAGTGAGTGTGTGAAGTGAGTGCGGCTTTAACTAGAGCCCTCACTCACTCACGAGAAATTCACAAAGCATACATACAGCTACAGGTAGTTGAAATTTCGAAGAAGGTTTTTGTGGGGCAACCTCTTCTTGTTGGTTGATGAATAAAGTAAAGAAACAAAACAAAACCAAACCAAAATTGACAAAAGTGATGGCAACCTTTTTCAAATGGATTTGCCGGCTTATGTTATTGTTATGGGGACTTGGGCCCAATAAACGGTTTTGAATTTGTCAAAATGGAGGCAGTCAACAGTTTATGATCATTTTACATGACTCACCCACCAAATCTCAAACTATGGAGTATTTTTTTTTTTTTTTTTTTTTNTATTTTCTACAAATCCCCATCTAAGTGTTTTCCGTCCTCGAACCCTATCAATGTAATTTCCGAGCACAAAATTTGAGATTTATGGCCGGTTTGCCGTTACATGTACGTGATACAGACATATACATGACTTAATAACTCCCATAATCTACTTATTCTCAGCCAACAACTAGTATTTTGATTCTTCAATCCAATCAAAAGATTGTTTCCAATTTAACTATTGTTATTTTGATAGTAGTATTTTGATTCAAACATAAACAACCTCTCCGTTTTCATGGGAGTAAGTTTGCATACAACCGATCCCCGCTTACCTCGCCTAGGCGGAGGTCTATTTGGAGGCATTGAGGTAATGTTGATGTTGATGTATTTTGATACTAATATTTTCGTTCTCATTCACTTTTATCGCTCCTTTTACAACTAGAGAAACAAAAACACAGTAGTAATTTCAGCCTTTCTTTTCACTCGTATCCATAACTTTGAAAATAGGTCGAATTTGTGTCATATTCGTATTTTATCTTGTTTCGATGTACCGATTAAAATACATGAAGATTTTTCTTCTTTCTTTCTTATTCTTGGAATAGGTTCTCACTTGAATCTAGGGCTTTAAAATTAGTCGGGGTTGTGTAATGTTCGTGTTGACTTTATACCGAATTTAAAATACATGAAGATTATATGAAAATAAGATAATTTTTTATCACGTAAGAAAACTCATTCAAATCATATATACTAAGTACTTCATCCGTTCTCAATTGAAGTTGACGCTTGGTTTTCCACACCATTCAAAATGTAACCCATGTAATGTCATGTTCTTGTGTTGAACTCATATGGGGTTATTCTATGGGCTGGTAAAGATATTCTCAGTCCAACTTGAATCCAATGCATCTTCAACCACCTCCAAAAGAGCCCAGTTTTAACAGGCCCAAAATCTCAAAATTCTGTTCCAACTTCACTCTCCTATACTACACACAACAACAATAACGACCAACAGTCTCTCTTTCTCTCTCTTCCCAAAATGCTAACTCTCCGTCTCCGGCACTCTCTCTCCTACCACCACCCCACCCCACTGCGCCACCTCTCCCTCTCTCTCTCCACCACCCCCAACCCACCTTTCTCCTCTAAAGTCACCCCTAACCCCCCAATAGTCACCCCTAACTCCCCCAAATCCTACAAATTCACCCCCCCAATCAAATTCTGGCCCAGGAACCTCACCCCAAACCGCCTCACTTCCCTCATCAACCGCCAGCAAAACCTCGACCTCGCCCTCCAAATCTTCGAATTCGCCGGAAAATACCACCCCAACTTCACCCACACCTTCGACAACTACCTCGCCATCATCACGCGCCTCTCACGCGCCCGCCAGTTCCGCCATGTCGAAACCCTAATGTCCCAATTGCACCAACAATCAACCCAGATCAGATGCGCCGAGATCCTCTTCATCACCGTTATTCGCAACTACGGCATCGCCTCTCGCCCAAACGACGCCGTTCGGACCTTTATGAGTATCCCTAACTTCGGCATTGATCGGTCAGTGCGTAGTTTGAACTGTTTGTTGAATGCCCTTGTTCAGAATAAGAAATTTGATTGGGTTTATTTGGTATTTAAGAATTCTAGGACCAAGTTTAATGTTAATCCTGATTTATTAACTGTCAATATACTTGTTAAGGCCCTTTGTAAGAAGGGGGATGTTGATGGGGCAATTAGGTTGTTGGATGACATTTCTGGGATGGGATTGGTACCCAATGTCGTCACTTACACCACCATTTTAGGTGGGTATACCGAAAAGGGGGATATGGAGGGAGCTATGAGGATGTTTCAGATGATTTTGGATAGAGGGTGGGTACCCGATGCCACGACATACACGGTTTTAATGAATGGTTATTGTAAGGTGGGAAGGTTGATTGATGCAATAAGGGTGATGGACTATATGGTGCAATATAGGGTTCAGCCGAATGAGATTACGTACGGGGTTATGATCGAGGCGTATTGTAAAGCGAGGAAGTCCGGGGAGGCGTTGAGTTTGCTTGATGATATGTTGGAGAATAAGTACGTGCCTAGTTCTGCTTTGTGTTGTAAACTGATTGATCTTATGTGCGAGGAGGAGAAAGTTGAGGAGGCATGCAAGTTATGGAAGAGGCTTTTGAAGAGGAATGTTACTCCGGATAATAGTATATCGAGCACGCTTATTTATTGGCTCTGTAAGAAGGGGAGGGTTCGAGAGGCGAGGAAGTTGTTTGACGAGTTTGAGAGGAGTTCGATTCCGAGTGTGTTGACGTATAATTCGCTGATTGCTGGATTGTGTGAGGTGGGAGAGTTGTGTGAGGCTGGAAGGGTGTGGGATGATATGGTGGAGAAGGGATGCATTCCTAATGCGTTTACTTACAACATGTTGATTACGGGGTTCTGTAAGATCGGAAATCCCAAGGAGGGCATGAGAATTCTGGAGGAGATGTTTGCGAAACAATGCTCACCTAATGAATCAACATACAGAATATTGATTGAGGGGCTCTCTGGATTGGGGTTAGATGCTGAAATCATGAAGTTGCTCTCTGTGGTTGCTAACAAGGGAGGAAAGATTGACTTAAGTTCGTGGAAAATCCTTCTCACCAATGCTCTCGCTAATGTGAATACTGAGGAAATTATTGATAGTATCTTGCCTAAGAATGATATGACCTGACACAATTCTAGAAGCATCTCAATATGACATTTACCTATTATCATTAACAGGTATCATTCTTTTCTTAATCACATTCTTACTGTTCTTGTGTGTTGTGGTCATATGATTGGCTGAAATCTTTGTCAACCCCACCCTAACTCAAACCGCAAGCATGTCTGTCATTGTGCTTTCTCCCTCCCTGCTATATCATCCCAAGTTATTCTTTGGTGCAGGCACCTTGTTTGCAAGTTTTTTTGAATATATAAATGGATTATGAAACTTTAATTGCATCAGTATGTCGTGTGACGTATACTAGGTGGCATTTGGCAAAATCATTTTCTGCTATTTTGGCTTTGATCATATTTTCTAATGTGACATCAAAGAAATGCACTTGCTGGTCACTTTGAAAATAAAAATAACGGAAATTTCATGTGGTACCCCTGAACTTTGGCCTAATGCCAGTGGTGCCCACGCTTTTCAAAGAATGCCAGTGGTACCCCTGAACTTTGATTTTAAGCTTTTCCGTGCCCTAAG
>BSSO01004982.1:0-13725 GCA_030267885.1 Mesembryanthemum crystallinum | reverse complement strand
CCATCCTTAGATGCTTTGTGGTTTAATGCATTGGTTTTATTCCATGTTTATTACTAGTTATTTTTTCCCTTAATGGTTGTAATTGTTTATGGGTTTATAGCCATTGAAGAGGGGGTTTAAGAGACTAGTAATTGGTTTAACTTCACTAGTAAATGGGTAGTTATTGGGTAGCTTGATGGTCATTCAAGTAGTATAAGTACCCATGGTAGACTAGAGGTTGAAGTGTCCTTGGCAATTGTAATCCATCCTACAACTCATATTTCCTAGTGCGACCGTGATTTTCTCCCGATTTGGGTTTCCACGTAAAAAAATTGCTTGTCTTGCTTATTGTCTTTTTTATTCCTTTGATTATTTTTGTGAGCGTTTGAGAGATCACAAAAACCCGGTTGTCGATCCTAACATCAGTGTGATGTGTGATGTTTTAGGTTGGCATGGGTTCCGCTTCATGAGTAAGCTAAGGTTCGTTAAGGATCGAATTAACAGGCGGAATAAGGAGGTTTTTGGTGATGTTAGGACTAAGAAAGTTGATCTTTTAAAGGAGAACTTGGTGGTTGATCGGAATATCAGTAGGAGGGTCAGGAGGATAGCTTGTTAAGGAGGAGTCTTGAGTTGAAGAACGAATTGGATGAAGCCTAGTAAGAGAGAAGCAGAGTCAAAAGCAAAAGATGAAAATGTAATGGGCAAAGGGGATATCAACTCTAGACTCTTCTTCATGGTGAATGGTGGGAGGAAGAGGAATTACATCAGTGAGCTGGAAACGGGAGAGGGGGAGATTTATTCTGACGTGGACAGGATTCACTGCGAGATTACTAATTTCTACAAGGAGGTGGAGAGAGACCTATGATTGAGGGCTTGGATTGGGTGCTGACTTCCGTTCAATCTCGAGAGTGGCTGGAGAGACCTTTTGAGATGGAGGAGATTAGGCGTATTGTATTTGGGATGGATAGGGAAAAGGCTTCAACCCTGATGGGTTTAGTGTCGCTTTTTACAGGACTTTTTACAGGACTACTGGGAGGTGGTGTGTGNTGACGATCTCTTGATGGTATTTATAGAGCTTCACGATATTGGGGTCTTGTGTAGGAGTATTAACTCCAACTTTATTACCCTAAGGCCTAAGAGAGAGGGGTTGATTGGTGTTAGAGACTTCCGCCCAATTAGTTTGATTTCTAACGTCTGTCACCAATGTGTTTTCCTTTAGACTTGGGGCGGTTTTGTCCGAGACTATCTCTTTGGCTTCAGGTGGTTTTTTGGGAAAGCGTCAAATTTTGGATGATGCACTTGTGGCTATTGAGATTGTCGAAGATGCTAGGCGGTCTGGTTTCAGGGGTGGTTTATAAGGTGGACCTTGAGAAGGCTTATGACAAGGTTAGTTGGGGCTTTTTAGATAAGGTGTTGGAAAAGGGATTTCGTTCAAGGTGGCGTAACTGAATTCTTGGGAGTTTCTCTAATGCAACTTTCTCAATCTTGGTCATTGGCTCCCTTAAGGGTTGGTTTTCTTCCTCTCGTGGCCTTAGGCAAGGTGACCTCTTTCCCCTTTTCTTTTTGTTCTCAGTCGGATATTGGATAGGAGTGTCAAGCGAGGCTTAGTGGATTGTTTTAGGGTGTTGAGGAAAAGGGTCGCGGTGTCAGGTTCGGGTTAGCCTCTCACTTAATTAGGCATTCCTCTCGGGGGTAATCCACGATCGAAAGCCAGTTGTGTCCCGGCCTCCCGAGTGGCTGGGCATTTGGATGGTTGGAAGGGTAAATACTTCTCCTTTGGGAGGGGGAGAAGATTATGATATGCAGTCCTTGTTAGCCAGTATCCCATCTACAACCTTTCAATCTTTAAAATCCCGGTTAGTGTGGTTAATAGGATTGAGCAATTGATTCGGAACTTCATGTGGGCTGGTGTTAATGGAGGGAGGAATGACCACCTTGTTAATTGAGGCCGAGTCTGAAGACCTATGACAGATGGGGGTTTGGGTCTTGGTAGATTGGTGTCCAAAACATTTCACCGGTGGGAAAATGGTTATGGCGTCTACCTTTGGAAGCCTAGACTCTATGGAACCAAGTCATTAGGAGCAAGTAAGGTCTTCAACATAATGAATAGGGCGCTTTCTCGGGTTCGCTTATTTCCCGAACTGCACCTTGGAAATTCATCTCACATGTATTTTGCTTTTCTTCCCTATGGTCAGGTTTAGGGTAGATAATGGTCTTCATGTCTGCTTTTGGGAGGATGTGTGGAAGGGGGATGAGTCCTTTGCTTCCATTCATGATGTATCCTAGGGCTTATCAGTTGTCCACACTTCAAGATGCACCTATTTCTACCTTCTTCTCTGTTGGTGGTGGATCTTTGGACCTTTATTTCCCAGGGCACTCCATGACTGGGAAATGGACATTAATGCTTTAATAATTGTTCTAGACAGTAGCCTCCTCACAAGTTCTAATGATTCCAGGGTGTAGGTTGGAGATTCATCGGGGGACTTCTCTTTTTTTGGATAAGGAAAATAATTTTATTAAAAGCGAAAAGAATACAAGAGGATTGGAGGACAAGATGTCCTCGCAACAACAAGATCAATACAATTAGGCCCACCAGTCCCTTTGCACATCACATAATGGGACTCCGGGAAGTCTATGAGCAAAAATTCACAAAAAAGCTACAAAAATAATCCCATCCCAAGTCAAATGTGCTGGAACGGACTAGTCCCAAAAAACTCGATTATTCCTCTCCAACCAAATACACCATACTACCGCAAACATAGCACATCTCCATATAGTCCTCGCCTCTTTCCGCCCCCCGAATCCTCTAAATCTAACCTGTAGAATCTGCATTAAGTCACGGGAACAAACCCAGCTCTCCTCGTAAATGCCAAATAACCGCTGCCACACATACCAAGCAAAAGGACAGTGCAAAAAAAGGTGCTCATTTGTCTCCGAACTACTATAGCACATCACACAAACATCAGGCAAAAGCATCTTGTACGGCCTCCTTCTCTGCCTCAGATTGTTGGTGTTAACTCTATTAAGAACTGCAGAGGAAAGCACGGACCTTAAGAGGCACTTTGGCTCTCTAGATGATAGAATTCAGAGGAAAGGGTGGATCCCCCGGATGGGAGGTCAAATGCTGAAAGAAGGGTTTGCAAGAGAAAAGCCCTGTGTTTGTAAGTGCCCAAACCCTAGAGTCGAACTGGGGGGAGTAAGCGAAGGAATCAAGCAAGGGAAGGAGCTCAGGAAGCTCGTCCAACTCCCTCCCGAGGACACCCCTCGAGAAATGGAGGTTCCACGAGAGTGTGGACTTGGCTACTATGTAAAAACGGGAAATAGGCATGGGGTGTAGAGCGGAGAGACTATACAAACGTGGAAAGAAACGGAAAAAAGAATCTCCCCCTGCCACGGGTCCTCCCAAAATCGAACCCGATCCCCCATGCCAGCTCTAAAGCTAACCGATGGAGTGAAAGAAGGATATATGTGTGAAATGAATTTCCAGGGGCTAGCAAAAGTTGTTCCACCACGAACAAGCGCATCCCATCTGAAGAATACCGTACCTACTCCGAATGACCCTGTGTCCGAGAGAATCAGGTTCCAGAGGGAATCGCCAAAGCCACTTACCAGCTAGAGAGATGTTTTTAGACACCAAGTTACCAAGACCAAGTCCCCCCACTTCCTTATGTTTACCCACTTTGTCCCAGGCCACCAAATGGTCCGTAGACCTCTCTCCCGTACCCGACCAAAGGAAGTCACCCATGATCCTCTCTAAGTCTCCTAGCCACCCGCTTGGGCACCCTAAAGATAGACAAGAAATACAATGGTACAGAAGCCAAAAAGGGACTGAATAAGGGTAATACGCCCCCCCAAGAGAGAAGTAAGCTCCCTTCCACCTATCTAACCATTTGTTCACCTTTTCCACCACAGGTCCCAGAAGGCAATAGTTAGCGGGTTACCACCCAATGGGACCCCCAAATAGGTAATGGGCCACTCCAAGATATCGAGGGACTTCTCTTGTAAGTCCTTTCTTCACCATCTTAGCCTAGCAGCACAGTATCCCTTCTTCCCTTTAGCCACATACATTTGGAAGTCAAAGGTTGCCCTCAAAGTGCGTGCCTTTGTTTGAACCTTGGTATTAGGTAGAGTCAACACCTATAATGTGTTGCAAAGGCGTCAACCTGGGTGGGCTCTATCTTCGGATAAGTGTGTTATGTGTCATCGAGATGGCGAGACATCCTCACATTTGTTTCTCCATTGTGACTTTACGAGGTCACTCTATCACCAGCTTCTGGGGGTCAAGGAGAAGTGCTTTGTTAGTCCTATAGATATTGTTCACCTCTTGTAAATTTGATCATCTGTTGGCTTGGGGCAAGGCAAGGAGCACAAGTTGCTTTAGAGATGCACCTTTTTTACTCTGTCTTTGGCTTAAGCACAATTCCCGTATCTTCACAAGGACTTCTAGGCAAGTAAATTTTGTGTGGGGCCACATTATGTTTTGTGTATATGGAACTCTTTGGCCAAAGCGACGGTGACTTTTAAGCGGATAACCCTCAGTGACATCTAACATCAACGTCATTGGGGTGATTCGTAATTAGTTTTCTTGTGAGGACTCGTTGTCCTCCTTCTTTGTACTCTTCTACTTAAAATAATACAACAATTTTTCTTTATCAAAAAAAAAATTATAAGAGAAAGCATTAAGAAGGAGCAAATCCGAGAGCTCCTCAACTTCTCTACCATCAATATTTCTCGTGATATGAAAGTTCCTCACGACAAAGACGCTATCGAAAGAGTAGAAATGGAAATAGGTGTATGGTGAAGTGAAGAAAGGTTAAAGAGTCTTGGGAAAGAAACTGAGAAAGGGATCTCACTCCTCCAAGCCTCCTCCCAGAAGCGAACCTTGTTCCCTAGGCCAATTGTGAAGCTGGCGAGAGGGAAGTAGAATGGGTAGTAAAACAGAGCAAATAGAAAACCCGATATCTCCTGCAAAACACGTGCACTGGCATCATCATGCAAGATACGGTCATGCACCTACTTACCACTTCGTTCTTCATTGCTCCCTTGATGACATTCCCATTTTAAGAATCTTTCCATTGATCTAGTACCTCCGGACTGTGATACATGTAGGGTTTGATCCTAACAGTATTATTTATCTTGAACTACAAAAGAACTACAAGTTTTTACACAACTTGCTAATCATGCAGGTTGATAAAAGTGTGGATAATGCACTTCATACTCGTGGGGCGAACACCTTGATTTCAGGGTGAGCAACTTTGAACATATACACTCACCCACAGACCCTTTCAATGAATAAAAATAAAAACACCAAGTGATATGTGTGAGTGGTTTGTCATCCTCATTCCTTAAGCAAAACCGATGGTTCGATTCTTGTGAAATGAGAAACTGCTCGCTTGGAGCACTTTACCCCTTTGTGGGCTGACCTAGAGCGAACATGACTAGTCTTAACCTAATGGGTTTAGGGAGAACCAGTGGTCTAAACCAATAACATAACATTAAGCATCTACAATTGAGTATTGTACATATTCCCATCTTTATTTATTGCTTCAGTTTTTCAGAAATGCTATTCAAGGGTCTTTGGAATCAACCTCTGCTAGTTACACAAGTGTACATCTGGACCTCCTTAAACTTTGCCAAAGGTGGGGACTACACTGGATTGTCAATGTTATTGTTGCTATCTAAAGCAAAAGCCTGATAAACTTTTGAAGTGAATGGCCCTCCAGATGTACTAGGTGGTGTAAGGCTAGCTAATCCAAAAATATTCCAAGGAAGAGGGACATGAAGGAAGAGATGATCATTCCTACGCTCCGCACTCAATCGAGTGGGATCCAGATGGCAGTTGGTGCTATGCATGCTTCTCCGTGGAAATTTGTCTCCCAAATATCATCTGCTTTTCTGCCCTTGATTGCATTTAAACTAGGGAACGGTTTCAATATTAGGTTAAGAGGATGTGAGGAGGGGGCAACAACCTTTTGTGAGAAATTTCCTTGTTTGTGTCAGCTCTCGCTCCTCCATGATGGCCCGGTCTGCAAGTTTTATTTCACACATAGCTCCTGAAATCTGCATCTGCAGATAATTCATAATAGTACAAGATTGGGAGATCCCAGAGCTCCTCTCCTTGTTTGGTATTCTGGAGACAGTCCAACTAGATAGAGGTAATGCCAGGGTATGGAAAGGAGATAGGGGGTTTTTCCTGTAAGTCGTTTTTGAGCCATTTAGTACTATCGTCATAGTATCCACAGTTTGCCAAGCTTTTGTAGAAGGTGAAAGCACCTCTGAAAGTGAGGACGTATATATGAACATTGGCACTAGGAATGATTACCACTAATGACATGCGCTAGAAGGGATAGCCATAGTGGGCAATTTCTCTGAATGCCTTTTTGCTTTGTTGTGCTAAAGAGAAAACCGTCTCACATCTCTTTCTGCAGTGTAAGGAGCACAATGTCTTTGTTTGGAATAACTATCTTTGGAGTAAGTTGCTTGATATAGTTGGGAAGATTGGGTGTGTCCCTCTTCCACTCTATTTTTGCAGATTCAGTGTGTGAGCTTTAGGGGGTGAAGGAGAACAAAATTTTGTGGGGGAATTTCCTTTTTGTAGTTTTACACTGTATTTGGCTCGAGAAGAACATGTGGGTGTTTTTCTAGGTCCTCCTTATCATTGGAGTTGATGTGGGACCACAATACCTTTCTGGTGTCTTTATGGTCCAAGGTAGGGGCTTCTAGAAGTTATTTTGTCATTGAGGTCCAGAGAACTAGGCCGACTTGTAATTAGTTTGCTCATAAGGACGCCTTGTCCTCCTTTGTTGTATTCTTGACTTTTATCAATATATACATTTCGTATCTAAAATGAAAGAGATGACATATCTCTCAACATTGTTAAAGCACAACAAAAATATCTGGAAGGAAAGCCTATAAAGCTTTGTAAGGCCCATTGTTTCCCAGAGTCGGGGATCCAAGGATCCGAGGATTGAGTTAGGGTGGGGATCCAAGGATTGAACTCATCTATTTAAAATTTTCTTTTCTTGTTTTTGGCCTAGTTTGGATTGTCCAAGTGTCAAATTGCATCCTAGTATCCGAGGATCCGACACGGATACTCTTGTTGCAATGGGTATCAGTTTGGCTCATACAAAACCCATACCTAAATCCCTTTTTTACCCAACCAAACACCGTCTTATAGACATAATTCTTCTAATGAAGAGATAGACAAGCAATAAAAACCAAATTAAATAAATAAATAGATAAGCAATATTACAACAATCTGTTCACCAACAATTGAGCTTTTCCCTGATAACGAAAAAGAGAGAGGAAGACATAGCAACTGAAACAGCAAAACCAGGAAAAATACTCCTATACAGTTTCTGAGTGACATCACCTATGCAAGTAGACGAAACTAGTCCAGGTGACTTGGTAAGCTATTAAGTAAACAGATTAACAAAGTGAAAAGATTATCAATTATCAGGAAGATTAAATGTGCATAAATTGGGACAAGAAAATTATCAAAGAGGAAAGGAGAAGAAGATTTTGTGATGTAATGCTGTTTTTGCGATCACGCGGTGTCTTTGGCTAGAAAGAAATGCCCAGATCTTCAATGGAGTGGCCAATTCTGATCACTTGCTGCGGGATAGGGTCACTTTTCTAGCATCCTTATAGGCTAGACCTACAGGGGCTTTTTAGGAACTACTCTGTCACTGAAAACTATTGTAATTTGTAACATGGGTAACCTGTAATTATGGAGGACACCTTGTCCTCTTTGCTGTATTTTTGATACTTCATTAATATACTCTCTTTATCTAAAAGGAGTCTAAATCAGAAAAGGAAAAGAAAGAGAAAACTCAGATTCAGATGCTCTTACCTATTTCTCTTACAAAAATTAATTCAATCTATCAATAAAGAATGCCAATAATACATAGATCGCAGTCAAGTTGGAGAAGATTCAAACAATTTACCAAAAGGATTTAAAGAAAATTCCAGTATTTAATCATGCAAGGCTAAAACTTACGAGCAAAGAGAACAGTAGCTTCCATTTTCAGAAATCTCCATGTCACGATCACAAAATTTGCACTTCTTGCTGCTTGAAGCCATTAAATCTGGAAACAGAATATCAGATAAACACCGAAATAAAGTACAGGGAGATAAAGCAGAAAGAGCGAGGGCTAAATGCAAATGGAAATTCACCCAGTAATTAAAGTAAAATCAACCTTAATAAAAACAGGGCATTGAAGGAAGGAGTCAGGCTTTTTTCATGTATGGTATGCAATTATGACAAGATCACGTTCACACTATTTGGAGTCCATAAATCAAAGAATCAGTCCTGATAATTTGCAATAAATTTGGCACTTGGCAGTGCATAGATAAGTAAGATTGGCTGGAGATGGAGAAAATTAGGGACTTCCTGTGTCAGTTACGCAAGACACTTAGAAGTCTTTATTTTCCTATTTTGCCACATTAGTGTGTAGTTGATGTCCCCATACTACAAATTGACAAAGTTTATATCAGTTTGTAATGCTGTACCCATGGAGATATTTTCAAAAAGTGCGCACTCAAGTAGTCTTGACCATATAGACCTGCCACAATGTACTCTTATATTTTGGCCATGTATGCCAATAAGTACACAATGAATCCTCTTTTTTTACCTTTCCAAAGAAAGTTGTTACAATATTCTAACTATTGGGGACATAAAACTATCCTCGTTTGGTCAGTCTAGTCTAGTACAATTTGTGCGATGTTATTGGATTTTGATACATCCTAAGCAGCCTCATACACCTAACCAAAGAAAATGAAAGAATCTGTAAGAAGATAGATACGCAATCCAAGCAATGCCAAGCAAAATCATACACCTCGCTCTTTCTCACTTCCCTCATCTTGATATGGAATCAGCCACCTTGCTATATCAAAATTTCAGCAGACAATAGTGTGCATGCTTCTAATAACTGCCAGATGAATCAAACCAGCTCCTTCCATGAGAAATTTGTTCAAGTAGGGGATCCCGAAACGTATTTAATATCAATCAATTGAACAACTTCTCATAGATAACATCTGCAGCAGAACATAGACCAAAAGTTTGGAATTAACTTGTCACCAGTCAGTAAACAGGACAGATATTTTCCTCAAAAGTCGTTCAACGGTCACTATCACTCGTTAGTATAGAACATAGAATCTACTCAGAATGCTCAGTTATGATATTAACAATCACCATATCTTGGTAATTGATGGCTATACACAAAAAACAATTCTAACTATTGAGTAATTGGCATCCCAATCCTTTTCTGTTAGGACACAGCACGATCATTCCTAGGTTTCACAGAAAAGTAGTGAGCTTTTGCGAACACAAATAGGTTCACCACCATAACAGAACAGAGGAACAGCCCTGGGTTCGCAGAATATCAAAAAAGCAAGGTAAAAATCCTCTTCTAGTTCCATATATTCAGCATTAATAAGGGGCCAATTCACTCCATAAAAATCACTTCCTTAAAGTCATAACATGAACGCTCATACATCATAACCCTCAAATATGAAAGTCTTCAATCAATATCAGTGACAGAAAGGCACTCACAAAATTGTACTCCTTTTTGCATGCAAATCTATACAATACCCTGAAGACCTGAAAGATTGCTTTCTATCCATAGAACAATCTATTCAGGAATTTATCTTAGAAGGCTTTGAATTCAGCTATTTCACAAACATTTGGCATCACAAGCTAAAGCCCAAAAGTAGAGTTCGCAAAAGCTCACCCGACATGATAACACGACATGAATAAGACACAAAATAAACAAGTTAGGGTTGAATTTCAACATGTTCAATTAAAAAAGTCGACACTGAGATTTTCAACATAAAACCGACTTAGACTTACCTGTTTATTCGAACATGTTAAGAATGAGCTCGTTTAATCACTATTACTAGTAAAATTTGAAGTGCGAAAATACAATTATCCTAACCTATGGATTTAATGAACAAGTTAGAGTTAGGATCCACGCCAATATTAATTTTGGAAGAAAGATTATTTGGCAAGATGATTATATTTTTGTACATTATATTCCTTACTAATCAAGTAGTTGTGTTTTAGTAAGTTTCCTATTTGTGAAGGGTTATAAGTCTGGAAGTTTAGTAGTTGCCTAATTCTTGTAGGATTAGGATTTTTGTAGCTTGTGTGTTTGGGTGGAGTAGAAAGCTCGAGCACCACCAGGCCTTGATGAGGGTGCAATTTTTGCGGTCCTTTTGGACTTCTATGAAATATCAGTGTTTGTGGGGTAGAATTAATTACTGAACTAGAGGAGATTGATATGTGAATATTTGTGTATCTACTATTCTAACTCTCTTCGTTGATGCTAGTAAATAATTTACAAATATGTGTTCTTTTCCCCTAAATGAAGAGGGGTTTCCACGTTAAATATCGTGTTTGCTTATTTATCTTGTGTATGTTCTTTATTAAGCTTCCGTGATGGTTGAATTCCTAACAAGGGGTTTTGTAGAGTAGAAAAGATTCTCACTAACAGTGAAAACTCCCTTTTTTTTGGAAATTTCATGTGGTAGGAGCAAGGAGAGTAACAACTCGCCAGAAAACAGCTAAGCAAAATAGAACTGAGCAGAGTGAGAAACCGGCGCAGGAAACAAGTACAGTTCAGGCTACGAGTTACTTAATATCACCGTGAAAGATATTGGTGGGAAATCATGGTTAGCATGTGATTGTGGTGTCAATATACTGATTGGAAGTTGGTTTAATTTTTGGAAAGTAGAAGAAACTCGTTTAGGAAGAACTTGGGCGCTAAGCAACTTTTAGCAAGTTTCCTACTTTCGTTAGGATTGTTCCGGCTGTAATTTCAGCAACTTTTCTTTTTTTTTTTAGATAAAGAAAAAGCATGTATTAAGGAAGCTTTCAAAAAGAGTACAGCAAAGGAGGGCAAGGTGTCCTCTCAAAAATAGTTACAGATTAACCCAATTACGCTGAATATCACTAATAAAGTACCCCTTAAAAGCCCCTATAGCTCTAGCCCATAAAGAAGCTAAATAAGTGAACCTGTCCCATAGCATATCATCCGATAAGACTACCCAGCAAATACACGAGCGTTCCTCTCCAACCAAAGACACCAGATAGTAGCAAAGATTGCAGTACACCACAATAGTCGCTTTTCCTTCCTCTCCCAAAGCCCACAAATCGCACCTGAAGGAACTCCAAAACACTAGAAGGGCTAACTCATGCCTCCCCAAAAACACCAAACAACCTACTAGCAAATGAACAAGTAAGCAGTCTCATTGTGTCCCGACATAAAAAACAAACATCAGGTGAAAGAGCCACCCCCAGTCTCCGTCTTTGGCGCAAATCATACGTATTCACCCTATTCA
This sequence comes from Mesembryanthemum crystallinum, assembly GCA_030267885.1. Taxonomy (NCBI): domain Eukaryota; kingdom Viridiplantae; phylum Streptophyta; class Magnoliopsida; order Caryophyllales; family Aizoaceae; genus Mesembryanthemum; species Mesembryanthemum crystallinum. The sequence goes on along the minus strand of BSSO01004982.1, from coordinate 2,406 downwards.
ACGCCAGTAGTCACACAGACGCCCGCACCTTATGAGGTACCTTCGCCTTCCAAATGATATCCGAAATGGGAAATTGAGGGAAAGGAGTACCCAAATGTTGAAGAAAGGATTTACATGAAAAACCTCCAGAAGAATCACCAATCCATCTCCTCCCATCCTCACCGTCAGAAATACTAACTGTCTCCAAAACGTCAAGTAATACAGTAAGCTCATCCATCTCCCATTCCTGAGGGGCTCTGCGCAAATGAAGGTCCCAAGATCACGTTTGTGAGGAATAAAACTCAGCCACTGAGCACCATGAAGAGTGGAGAGCTGAAAAACTCGAGAAAACCTCATACACAGGGTGCCCTTCCTTCCACACGTCCTCCCAAAACCTAATCCGCTGCCCATTCCCCAATGTTAACTCAACAAGAGGCATAAAAATCGAAGCAATATGAGAGACAAACTTCCACGAGCTAGCATGAGTAGAACCAGTGGCTAGTTGAGCATCCCACCCGTTAGCCTGCAACCCGAATTTATTCCGAATAACTCGATGCCATAGACTGTCCGGTTCAAGAGGGAACCGCCACAGCCATTTACCTACAAGAGCAACATTCCAGCCATTGACTTATTTTGTTTATTTTAGGGGTGTTAGCTGGTAGATATATTTATTTACTTACCTAGCTTTATCGAGAGAGGATAATAGTAGTTGGGTAGCTTTAAGAAAGTCCCTAGTTGAGTCTAGATTGGTTTCCTAATCCTAGTAGTAGGAGTCTTATTTTTGTTATTTTTGGAGTCTTTATACCTTTATTGGTTGGTGACGATAGTTCATGAGTCATTAAACTTTGTGGGTGCAATTTGTACCTTTAAACATAGTGGGTGACTTGCATGAGATCTTCATCTTGATTCTTGGTGGCTTAGCCTTTAAAGAAACCGAGTGGTGATCTTACTTATCCTTTTATTGTTTTTCTATTCGTTTTCCCCTGTTACTCATACTGTTACCCATCTTGTTTCGTGAGTTTGCGTTATTATTTCGCTTCCTTTAAACACAAAAACCACAAAATACGTCCTTTTGTTTCCTTTGTAATTCCGCTGTCACAAAAGATTCAAGCTTGTTTCGATAGTTCACTCAAGTTATTTTCAGCGTTACAAATACGCATCAATACCTCTGAACTTTAGCCTAATGTCAGTGGTACCCACATCATAGATTTTTTCCAAAATGCCAATGCCCCTCAACTTTGGACATAACAGATTTCGTACCCTTGGCCCTAACGGAATGGTTACGCCATCAGTTTCTTTTAGATTTTTTTCATGTGTGGACAATTTTGCCCTTCTCTTCATCTCTCTTCTCTCCATTTCAACCCCTCCATTCTGTATCTTCTCCTTCATTCTCTCTCCTCCATGACAACCTCAAACCCATTCTCTCTCCTTTATTCTCTCTTCTCCACCATGGACAACCTCAAACCCCACTCTCCATCTTCCCCTTTTTTCTCCAATTCCAATTTCTTTCTCCTCACCATTCCAAACCTCTCTATTCTCTCTCTCCTTCCCCATGGAGAACCTCAAACCCAACTCTATCTCCTTCTTCATTCTCTCTCCCTCCTCCATAGACAACCTCAAACCCCACTCTCTCTCTCTTCCCCTTTCCTCTAATTCCAATTCCAACCCTCTCCATTAACAAGGTGAAACTCTATCTAAAAGTTGTTTGAGAAATGTGAAATTTCAATTTTTCCCCTAATTGTTGGAATTTTGGAGGGGGGTGTTTTTCAAATCCTGAGGGTCAAATTCATGCTTATAGGTTAATAGAGTGAGTAATCATATTTTCGTTTCCTATACTATGCATAACTTGTTTCATTGAGGCATTTACCATTTTCATAGAGCAAATTGCAATGCATTTAGGGGGTGGGAAGGAGAGATGGAGGGAGGAGATTGTGGTGAGGAGGGAGAGATTAAAAAAGGAAGGAAAATGGGAAGAAGAGAGAGAGTGGGCTTGAGGTTATCCATGGAGGGAGAAAGAATGAAGAAGGAGAGAAAGTGGGGTTTGAAGTTGTCCATAAAGAAAGAGAGGGATAATGGAGAGGAGAGAGAAATTGCAATTGGAGAAAAGGGGGAGAGAGAGAGAGGGATTTGAGGTTGTCCATGGATGAGGAGAAATGATGAAGAAGGAGAGAGAGTGAGTTTGAGGAAAGAGTTTGAAGGAGGAGAGAGAGAATGTAGGGGGTTGGAATGGAAATGAGAGATATGAAAGAGAAGGCAAAATCATCCCACAAATAAAAAAATCTAACAAAAAACTAACGGCATAACCATTCTATGAGGCTGGGGTACGGAATTTGTTATGTTCAAAGTTCAGGGGTACCACTGGCATTTTGAGAAAAACCAGGGTACCACTGGCATTAGGCCAAATTTCAAAGATACCATAGGAAATTT
>BSSO01004981.1:0-13727 GCA_030267885.1 Mesembryanthemum crystallinum | reverse complement strand
AAAATTTACCAATCCTAATCAATTATTAGGAAATTCCCAATTTCACCAAAACACTCAAAATGCAACCTTTTTGAAATAAATTCAAATTCGAAAATTAAATAAATATTTCCAAAATTTATAAATCACAAAAATCACAATTTTACAGCTCCTAATTACTGAAATTAATTTTCATAACTAAAAGATCAAATCTTTATTGAAAATAAAAATCAAAACAATTTATTTTAAAAAACAAAATCTTAACTTATTCTCCAAGAAAACCAAAATATCAGAAACATCAAAACCACCACTACCCATCACCACCACTCATCACCACCACTACCTGCCACCACCGGCAGACCCTCAGGGGTCGCCGGCGGTGGCCGGTGCCAGCCATGGCCGGCGGCCAGGCGAGAGGGAGAGAGAGGTAGCGAGAGAGAGGGAGAGGGAGAAAACGAAGGGAGAGAGAGAGCGGCTGGGGTTGGCGGTGGCCTAGGCCTCTTGGCCGGCCACCTCTACCGCCACCCCAACCGGCGCCACGGCCACAGGGCCGTCACCGGTGTCGCACAAAACAGGGGGAGGGGCGCACGAAAGAGAGAGAAAAAGAAGATAGAAGAAAGAGAAAGAAAGAGAAGAGAGAGGGAAGGCGGTGCCACCCTTCTCCGGCCACCATGGCCGCCCAACTTGTCCCTACATGGCCAAGCATCTTAGTTAAGGAGAGGGAGAGGGGAATTCTAGAGAGAGCAAGTGAAATACCTAGAGAGAGAGTTTGAGGGGATTGTAAAGTGAATAATGAACCCCATGGGTTCCTTATATAGGCATCGGGGTTGACTAGGCTTCCCTAGTTGACCTAAGCCCGATCCTAAGGCCCATACTCTCTACTCCAATTCCCTCCTGAAGCGAATCGGGTTTCAAAAGCCTAATCTAATTAAAACAAGGATTAAGCCCTTTAAATCCAATAAAACTCATTTTAAATAATTAAACAACATAATTCTCAATTTCTTTAGAGAATTGTAAGAATTTAATATTTATTAGTAAATCTCTTAATTCAAATAAATCAAATAATTTAAATAAAATCCATAAAGGAGAATTATCGTATAATTGAATGATAATAATTTTTAAATAATCCTTTGAAATAATTAATAAATAATGTAGAAATATTTGGGGTATCACATCTCACCCCCCCCTAAAAGAAATCTTTTTTATTTTGGTGCAAAGCAGGGCGAGAGCCTTAGTTTTATTAATTAGTAACTATGGAACAAGGTTTAGCCACGCCCATTACATCCTCTAAAAGAATATTAAAAAATGGCCTACATGTGGGCTATTAAAGCATTGAAAAGGAACATTACAATCAAAACTAAAATTAGCTAGCTAATCTGCATTTAAGTTGGTTTTCTGATAGACGTGGCGAAATCGAACCTCCTACGACTCGTCCACTAGACGGGTGCGGCATTGGAGTATCAAAAATACTTCGGACTCCATGGCTTTGGGTCTTCATGAAGGGCATGCTTGACTACCTCCGAATCTACCTCAAGGAAGAGGTGTGTGATGTTCAAATCCTTGGCCATGAGGAGGCCCTTGAGGGTAGCGAGAGGCTTTAACTAACGTGCAAATTCCACACTTCATTGTGAATGCCTTCATGAAGGCACCGACGGTCGAGCGAAGTAGACCACCACCACCAGCGAGTCTTAGGTTACCGCGAAATGCACCATCGGTGTTGAGTTTAACCCATTCTTGCGGTGGCGTTTCCCATTTTAATTAGTGCCTCTCCTCTCTTGCGTTTAGTCGGGGGTGTTTGTTTTTCTTTTGATTTCAACGACGCTATTGTAGTCTTGCACTTAATCATGGATGAATTTGGCTCATCCATGTGGAATATTATGGGCCAAAGGACCTAGCATTCCTCAAACGCCAGATCCACCATAGTGCCATTGTGAAGGCAGGCGACCATGGTCCCAGTTTATCAATATTGTCTCTTAGCTAGTCACTGTATAGGGTTGAATAGAACTCATCGTACGTGAGGGGTGGATAGAGAGAAGACCAGACCTCTCGGACTTTGGGGCAATAACGCAAGATAGGGGCCCCACAGTCCGTGTAAGCCATGGACGAACCAATATTGCGCTTGACTCGGTTCACGTTGCAAAGAAAAACATTTTGCGACGCGAGCAAGAAGAAAGAGCAGCATTTTTGTGGTATTGCCACTTTCCATATATTAGCCCATTTAGCATTAAATTGAGCTAAGAGTCCTTGCAGATAATCTCCACCACAAATCTGACCGTGAAGTGACCAGAACGTGTTCTACGCCAGTATCCCTGGTCGGGTCCAGCACTTTTGTTCACATGATGAGCTGCTATACAATGTAGGGAATCTGGGCGAAGAAGGTGAGAGAACTTCTCCCAGTCCCAACCAATGGGAGTCCAGAGCTCATCAACCGTACGGTCTACAACGTCGTCGGACACCGGTTCGATTGCCTTGTGTAACACATGCGATTTTTAACACCCATTTAACTAATTAATTTTTCCCTAACTCAAACTTAAACCTAACTTAATCATAATTAATTTTTTTTTTTTGCTTACTTGTACCTACGAAACCAAAACCATAGTATTTATGTTATCATCTAACATCAATTAAACCTCAACGAAATTAGATTAGAATTTAGCCTATGACTAGCTAGATTATTTTAGGGATCAATTAGATACAATTAGTACTCAACTCAGATCAAATCATGGGTAAATAGTACCCCATGCACACGTACCATTGGGATTAAGAGACCATGAAGGTATTTTAGCATCTTAACTTTGAGGGTGTCTAAATCCTATTAGATAGTCAACTTAGGAATTCCATGTGTAACAAGAAAGATTAACGAGGATGGTGATGATGGTGATTTGGCAAGAGGATGGTGAGATTGAGTGATGATAGTGCACTAATGAATAGTACCCAATGCAATAACTTTAGCTTTGGAGCAACTCTATTGGATGTTTATCCATCTAAGGCTTATGTGTAGAGATGAGAAATGATGATGGAGATTAGAGGGGAGTGATATGGCGGGTGGTGGTGTGTGTTAGTTGATGATCAAGCTTGAGGAATTTATGAGTTGTCGCACCTTACACCCTAATTCACTTATCAAGTGACACTTGTCAACTTAATTCACCAAGTAAGCAATCCTAGCAAAACCACTAGGCAACCTAGTCTACTACCCCTCCCCAAACCCACGTCTACAACTAATACTATTACTAACGTTGCTCACTCAACCTCTCACAACTCACTAATCATAATTCTCTTAATTAAACTTAGACATAGAGAGAGAGAGAGAGGAGGAGAACTCAAAGAAGGTGAGGAAGAGGAGAACCGAGAAGAAGGAGAGGTTGGAGAAGAGGATTTTCATGGTAATCACTCATTCAAACCCACTTTTACATTAATTATCCTTTGGGTATTACTAATCTAACCTTAATTTTTCTACTTTTCCCCTTGTTTTAGCCGAGCAATAGGAGAGAGAGAGGAGGCCCTTTTGTTAATCAAACCTTAATCCTAAGCTAATCCAAAGGTAATTAATTTCATTTCCACCTATTCCACCTAGCTAAATTAGATATGGATTAATTGAATAATTATGTGTTATGTGTTTTAAAATGGGATTAAGATAATTAAAACCTCATGCATGTATAAACCGTGTGGATTATAGTTAATTATACATGATTTCATTGCTAATAAATTAATGGATAATTGAAAAATAAACTCGAAAACATAAATCAAGCTTTGCATGTTTAAACCATGGGTTGATCCCTAATTTTTATGTGTTAAATTATTTAGTTAATTAGGTTGAATATGTTTTGGAACGCTAGTATCATGTTAGGAGAACGTAAACCCCTAGATTAGTAAGTAGTTTAATCATTTTTGATTTATTTTTATTTGCTAAATTAGTAAGTTAATGATAAGAGTTAAATCCCTAATATGATTAGAGAAAGAGGAAAGAGAATAAGATTGGGATTAAGTTGCAATAATCGACCTAGTAAGAATCTAGGGGCAAAATGGTAATTAATATTAATTAACCTAATCATAGTATTAAAGGAATAATAGAAAGTAATAGATATATAAACTATAAACGGCATAAGGAAAAATGGAAGGGTAAATTGGTAATTCTATAATAATCGAATTTAGGGATTAACGTAAATAAATGGTTAATAGGAATAATAAGGCTAAAAGGGTAATTTTCAAAGAAATGGTAATATTAATGAAAAGTATCTCTTAAACAACTAAAATCTCATTAAGGGCAAATAAGTAATTTTGCCTAGTCTATTACTCCCCCCGTTCACTAATGAAGGTTACGCATTCCATTTTGGTATGTTCACAAATAAAGGTTACACCCTCCAATCTTGGCAAAAAAGTTCCTTGAAAGTACTAAATTATCCTTAGCTTTTTCTCTCTCATCAACAAGTTACTATCACCTTTACACCAACTAAAGTAAGGGCAAAATTGACATTTCACCCCCTCATTAAATGTTGTGCCAAATAGTAACCGTAACCTTTAAAAGTGAATAGAGGGAGTAGTTATTTTAGTCTTAATGGTTAAATTAGTAAAATAATAATATTAATTGGTAAAGGTTAAAGTTTTGTTAAAGAAATAGAATAAATAGGGAAAATGGTATTTCATTAGCAATAATAGCATTTTCGGTATTAGTGAAATATTTACTAAGATAATGATAAGATAATAATAATATGAGTGATAATCAGTTTAATTAATTTAAGAAGATGAGAGATAACTTGTAGGAATATTAATAATATTGGAAATAAGGTAATGAGTGATCATTAATAAAAATAGGCACTAAGGTATATTAGTGAATAATTGACAAATATAGTNTTTTTTTTTTTTTTTTTTTTTTTTTTTTGAAAATGGAAAGATATGATATTCCATTCTCCAAAAAGGATACCAGAGCAGTACCCCTTGGATCAAGTTAATATATACATAGTTATCTTTGGCATACCCAAGTGATCAAAACTGTGAGGCTACTAAAGCTTATAAACAAAACACAGTCAAACATCATATACTCTATAGTATCTTGCACTAGTGATAAATTGGATTGTATGCACAATCTACTTCACTTCTCTGACTTGATCCCTAAATATACTCGAGTTCCTTTCTCTCCATATCTCATAGATGGTTGCCAACAAAGCTGTTCTGTTCAGTCTACTCTTTGCATTTTTCCCCTTGACATGGTTCCTAAACTACCTCATCTCATGCTTCAAAGATAATGGTTGTCTATAAAGACCCAGCCAGCATAATACTGTCCCCCAAACACTTCTAGAGATCGGGCAATGGAAAAAAAGATGATCACAGCTCTCAAGGTCATGACAGCACAGGGGACATCTATTCACCAAATACATACCTCTTTTTGCAAAATTGTCAATAGTGCTCAACTTGTTCTTGACAGCCATCAATGAAATAATCTTGTGCCTTAGCATACCTAGCCCCTCCTAGATGATCTTCACATAAAGGAATTTGTCTCCTTTATCTCTGAAAAATTCATACAGCTTACCAACTTGAAGCTGCTCATTGACAGTGCAAGATTCCAGGAGTACTGCAGCATTACTGATTGATTGGCATCTTGACACCAACTCATTCTTCAATTGGACAAGTTTCTTCCATAGCCATGAATCTCCTTGCTTGCAATTTGTGTACCATATTGTTCCCTGCTTAATATGATATTTCAGTACCCAAATCTTCCAGATTGAACTATATGGGAAGTGAATTTTCCATAGCCATTTCACATATAATGCCTTGTTCCATGCAGACAGCTCTTTAGGATTGCAACCCCCTTCAGAGAAAGGTTTACATATAGAATTCCAGCTGAGCAAAGTTAGCTTCTTACTGTTGTGGTTGACTCCCCATAGAAATGCAGCTCACATGGAATTAATTTTTTTGATGACTGTTTGAGGGATCATAAAGATGGCTCCCTAATATGCTTGCACAGCAAAAATGACAGAGTTAACAAGTTGTAACCTCCTTGCATAGCTCAAAAAACCATTTGCCCAATAATGTATTTTATCCCTAACTGCATCAATAAGTGGTTGGCACATTCAGATGGTCACTCTTGAAGCTGAGAGTGGGACAGTCTGCATCAGGATCATCTCCTTAACATCAACTCTCACTCCCCCAAAATATATGCTGGTCTTTCTTGGATTAGCTCTTAGACCCGACATGTTAGCAATTTTGTCCAAGCACGTCACAATATGATGAACTACAGCTACATCTCCTCTCCTAAAGATCAATAAGTCATCAGTAAAACATAAGTGGGAGATTTTTGCCCTCACACATCTAGGATGGTAGCTAAGCCCCTTCTTCATGCACATGTGTCTAAGCATCCTAGACAAAAGTTCCATAGCAAGTACAAAGAGAGAGGGAGACATGGGATCTCCTTGTCTCACTCCTTGTTTGTCCGAAAAGAATCCTTCATAAACTCCTTGGATATTAGTAGTGAACTTCACATTTTCAACACAGAGCATAATCCACTTAATGAATGCAGCAGGAAAACCATAATTGATCATAACATTTTCAAGAAATTTCCAGTTGAGGGAGTCATAAGCTCTTCTAATGTCAACTTTGATCATAGCACGAGGTGAGATGTTTGCTCTAGAATAATGCTTCATAAGTTCATGCGCAGTAAAGATATTGTCAAAAATATTCCTACCTCTCGCCAAAGCACCTTGCTCTGGTCCCACAAGAAAAGCCATGGCAGACTGCATTCTAGCTGTGATTATCTTTGTGATTGTCTTATACGATACTGTGCAGCAAGCTATAGGCCTGAATTCTGTGACTGAAGACGGAGATTGACACTTTGGTATGAGTGAGATAACAGTTGCATCCACTTGCTTCAGTAGCATGTTGGTCTTGAAAAAATAATGTATAGCATCCATCACCTCCCTACCAGTAATACTCCAAGTGCTCTTAAAAAATCTAGAAGAAAAGCCATCTGGACCTGGGGCTTTCTTATCAGGTATGGAAAATAGAGCATTCTTTATCTCCTCATCAGCAACTGGCTTAATAAGCTCTTGAGCCATTTCACTAGTAAGCACAGGACCATGACAACACTCAGAGGTGTCAAACTGGTTTACTTGTTGAGCTGTACCCAGCAGGTCTTCATAAAATTCTAGAAAAGCCTGACAAACTTCATTATCACCCTACCTTTCAGCCCCATCTTTATCTCTATTTTTAGTGATTCTGCTGAAGCTCTGTTTCTCTTTCACTTTTGCATGGAAATAAGCTGTATTATCATCTGCAAGCGTAATGTCAGTTATTTTTTCCCTTTGAACAAGTGAGCTCAAATAAGCCTGCTGTAGCTTCTTATATCTATCGATCAGCACATGTTCCTGCAATAAAAAGTTATCATTAAGTGGATGATTTTGAATATTATGCTGCACAGTCTTCAGTTCATCACCACATTCCTCAATTCTCTTAGCCAAATTACTGTATTTTCCCCATGTAATCTCTTTAGTTCCTTCTTGAGAAGCTTCATCTTCTGTATAACTCTGTACATACTACATCCCACAACTAGGGTCTGCCATTTTTTTTGGACAAGAGGGAAGCATTCAGGATCCTTAGTCCAAGCATTCATGAATTTGAATGGCTTTGGCCTTTTGATCTGAGTGGAATGAATCTGCATAAGACTAGGTGAGTGATCTGAAGTTCCTAGTTCTGCAAAGTGAGCTGATGTTTACATACTAGAGAGCAACCAATGTTTATTCAACATTAATCTGTCCTCGGCTTGCACCAAATTCTTGAATCCACCTGTTGTTTATTGGTCCAAGTCCTAAAAGCACCAGTGAAGGGGAGATCATTAGCAATACAATCAGAAAATTCATTGACATCATTCACATTGGGAGGGGCTGCATTCAATATTTCATAACAGTTCATGGAGATATTGAAATCACCCATAAGAAGCCATGGCACATTAGAATCCCAATTTGCAAGATCAGTCCATACTCTCTTCTCAGATGCCCCTCATTATGTGCATAGATCATAGTAAGAACAAACTTCTTGTCACCATTCATTGTAACAACTTCACAATGGACAGCCTAGGAGGATTGATGCAATTTTTGAATACTCACAGTATCTGGATTCCAGCCTATCCATACTCTACCATTGTAGTGTGAATCATAACTATTCAGAAAAGAATTTTGGGAACAATTTCTTGAAAATTTTCTCATCTTTCTCTCTCTTTTTTTTTTTAGTCTCGAGCAAACCAACAATATCCCAGTGATTTTTCCTATCAAAATTCCTAACCTCAACTCGCTTAATGGGGAAGTTGAGTCCCCTGATATTCCAAGACATGAGCTGCATTATTCAGGGACACCAGTTATCCCCCAGGCTTCTCCATCTTATCCTTCCCATCATCTGATAAATGTTCACCGGTAAGCATATTTAACCAGTGAAACCCAAAGCCAAGCTTATCATTTATCAACTTCAAACCACCTCCATTATTATGACCCTCAGAATGGAATATAGTCTTTTGTCTTGCCCTGTGTCTTACTGGAGCTGACTTAAACTGCTCCTCAATTTCAACTTGTTCAGACCATCTAGGGCTCTGAGGGACTTGGATTGCAGATTCAGGTTAATAGTTGTGTCAACAGTTGTATCTAGCTTTTCCAGCTGTTCCTCAAGGGGCTTCTCCTTGTCACTCTCATGATTCTGCGCTTCAGTTGGTTTTTCCACCTCTGTCTTCTTATGGACATGCTTGACTAATATGGATGAATAGAATTAGAATTGATAAAATGGAAAAATTTAGTTAAAGTGAGAATAATGAAGAAATGATAATAAAAATAAGAAAAAATTGCCGCCAACCCCCCTATATAATGTAACTTTTGTGAAAAACCCCTTATAAAAAATAATGTTGTAAGGAACCCCCCTATATGACAAAAAGGTTTAGTAAACCCCCTCTCCGGCGAGTTTTTGATTTTTTCGGTAGATTTGTAGTTTTCTTGACCATTTTACCCCTCTCTAATATCAGTACGCTTTCCCCTTATTTTCCCTCATTTATTCCTTGCAGCTAATATATCCAGTATTCCTGCCTAAGAAATCCCTCTCATTCGCTCAATCTCTCTCTGGTTTAGGTTCCATCAGCAAGATCGAATTAGTCGAAGGAGTAGCCCAGGTAAAATTCGTCCTGTCTAATCTCTTTTTATGTGTTAATTTTTGGTCAAGTCATTGTATTGGCTGGTATTGATAAGTAGGGCTAGAAATTGAATAAAGTGAATTGAGTTGTGTTGTTTTTGTGTAATAGAAGGTTTCAGGTTGAAATTGAGTTCAATTGATATTCTTTGCTAATGTGCAATTGCTTATTTTCGAGTGTCAGCTTCCTCAATGTCATCTTCAAGCAATATGTCTTCAAATTGGGTGTGCAAATGTGGCAAGATAGCAACTTTACTTACATCTGGGACGAATATGAGCCCACAGAGGAGGTTTTTGTGCTGTCCAGATTATAATCATGCCTCGGGTAAGCGTGGATGTAGATATTTCAAGTGGTATGACGAAGGAACGTGAAATTGGCAAAGGGATGTGATAAATAGGCTTTTGAGTGACAAAAAAGCAATGCAAGACAGTTTGAATGAAATGGAGGGGCTAGTGAAGGGATTGAAGAATGACAACACTAAATTGGTTATGGAGAAAGAGAAATTGAAAGTGAAAGCAAAAGCACTAGAAGTTCAGCTGAAGAAATGCAAGAAGGGTGCAAGCAAGGTTGATGGGTTTATGATTGTTGTTGTAGTTGTCATAATTGTTGTTGTTTTTCTTCTTAAATTGGCTTGAAGGAGCCAAGTGTATTTGGATTACTTAGGTGTATTGGCTCATCCCATTTTGTAAGATGTAAGGGTGAATGAGCCATTTAGGTATGTTAATTGCTTATGTAACGTGCACGTATCTATCTAATGAATGAAAGAGTAATTCAAGCAATCCAATATTTGCATATACTGTGGCCAATAAATTGCATATCAACACAATTACTCAAAAACTACAAATTTTCACAACCATTGCTCAAATATATTCCTTGTTCAAATCAAGTGTTAAGGCATTACAACTTGTCCAAAATAGTGCCTTACAACCTGTCCAAAATATTCCCTTACAACCTGTCCAAAGTAGTGAGCATTACAATCCAAAACAGTGCAACTTATGTTTGTATTGATCTCAACATAAGCTGCCCAAAACAAACTTAAAATGGTATCAAATAACAAGTCATTGAAATTCTTAAATCTCTAAGCATTCTAACATCTCCATGGAGGCCTAATGAAAGGGATCTTTTCCCTCATCATGGTTTGGGAAGAAGTTTCAGGAGGAAATTGATGTGTGGCAGAACTTGTAGCAGGTTGATTCAGGTCCAAATTTCCAGCCCCAGTCATTGTGTTTTGTCTTGGCAATTCTGTTGTGGAGGCTCCACTTGATGCTGGATGAGTGGTGTTTTGTAGCAGCTGATGGGTGATATGCAAGGGGGGCTGCTGGTATGTGCTCTGTGCAGCTACACTTCTTTGTGCTGCAGTACTGCTCTCCCCAATTTCAATGCTTCTTGGCTACAACCATAAAGTAAGTAAATGATTGAAAAAAATGAATAAATAAATGTTCAAATGTCAATAAATAGAATGAAATGGTACCTTTCTCTTCCTTTTGTTAGTTACCAAGCCTTCCACATTTGGTGGCCTTCCACCTTTGTCAATATCTTGTGGGTTCTTAGGAGGGAGTGGTGTGTTTTTGCAAGTCTTGATGTTATGACCCAATGCACCACACCTTGAGCACTTGTTGGGCTTGAACATTCTCTTCACATGCTTTCTCTCTGCATCCTCACCTGGTTCCTTTCTTCTCTTCTTTTTAGATGGTCATCCTGGCATTTTCCTCAGTAAAGGTGGATCTGGCTCTGGAAACTCAGTTCTTTCCCACCTTGACAGCCCTGGCATTGGTTTCATAGCAGTCCCATATGCCACCATAAACCTCTATTTGCTGTATGCCTCATGGACAAACTCCTCACCTTTCATCCTCTTCTTCTTGATGCATGCAAGGGCATGTGGGCAGGGCAGGCCAGTTAAGTCCCATTTAAAGCAGGTACAAGTCCTCAATTTCAGATCTACTACCAAAGTATCACCCCTATGATGCACCTCAAAAGTGTCTATGTCAGCATGTGCGACATTGCAGTACCTAATTTGATCATATGTCCAATCTAGATGCTTCCTCACAGCAGGCAAACACTGACCAGTGAACCCTTTCCCACCCTCTCTTTTGGAGAAATGTCTTTTCATGACATATCTCCTTATCCACTCAAGCATGGTCAATATTGGTTTGTCCCTCACTTCCCTCAAAACACTATTGAATGTCTCACACATGTTATTCAATAGCATGTCAGACTTAGGCCTAGTGCTGAAAGCATGCCTTGACCAGTGACAAGGTGGAATGGCATCTAAGTACTGGTGAGCTTCTTTGCTTAGCATTTTAATTGATTCCATGTTGTTTTTAAACTCTTGCTACATAAACAAAAAAAATCCATTTACAACCATGTTCTTAAATATCATTTCTTAACTAATTTCAAATTAAATATCTTTTCTTAACTAATTTCACTCTCACACTTGCACTGGCCTCTCTTTCCCTTACCAACCCTCCAAGGACACTCACACCTATGCTTACAATAAACTTTTATTCTCTTCTTCTCATTATGACTAAAGTAATAGTCATACCAGTTTTGGATAGCATGTCTCCTAATTGCCTCTCTCAGAACATACACATCTGGAAATTTCAACCCTTTTTTTAATTTTATAATCCCATCCAAATCAGTTTTAGGGTTGAACACAGGAGCTTCATCAACCTCCTCATCTAAGCCATACAAACTACCTAACTCATCAGAATCATAAACAACTTCATTTACCTCAATGTCAGCCTCCTCTTCATCTTAAGTGAATCTGTCTTCATTGTCTTGTTATTGTTGTTGCCTATGTTGTTGCAGTGGCTGCTGTAGAGTCAAATTGATAGTATCTAAGATGCCCTCAGTTACCAACTCATTGAATATATCATCATCAAAACCATCATCAAAGTCACCTTCTCTAGCCACATAATTAGAATCCTCTTCACTGTCATCACAGAACTCACCATCCCCCTCACCTTGATCCCCACCAGGTAGCTCAGATGTACTCCTCCTTTCCTTGTAGGTTCTAGATGGGAGTATCTTAGCTTTGTTTGTCTTGGATAATTTGTTTTTAGGAGGAGTCTTTTTTGGCTTGGTAGCTATGTGTTTCTTCCTCTTAGGTGTGTTAGGGTTTGCTGCAACTTCTGTGGTTATGCTAGGTACCAGATTACTAGCAGTTTGGCTATCAGGTTGGGTGGGCTAGTTTTCTGGGATTAATGCAGCATTTGGGGTTATCAAACATAGTTCATTACTAGCAGTTTGGGTTTGAAGTTGGGTGGGCTGCACTTCTTGAAGTGACACAGAATTGGGGGGGACTATACATTCTGACATGGCTACTGATGGGCTAGGGTTACTCCCTGATGGGCCACTATTCTCATTGGGCCTTCCTGATGGGCCACTATTCTCACTGGGCCTTCCTGATGGGCCTTCCTTACCAGCACATATGCTATCCCATTTATATAACTCAAACCAATCCACCACATCATCATAATCATCCATGTCATCCCCACCTCCACCATCCCCTTTTTTCCACCATCCCCACCAACACCAGTCACTACCACATCATCACAATCCTCTTCCTCAATGTATAAGCTAGCCATGCCAGTTTTTGGATCCCTTGACTCCAAAAAGTCCTTCACATTTTCATCACTTACCCACTCAGTTTTACCCATTGCCATGTTCTTCCCTTTCTTTCTGAAATACATATGAAATCTCCCATTGACCTTCAAATCAGACTTCACAATGCCTCTCATTTCAAAATAGCTCACTTTATCAATAGGGGTACCCATTACCAATTGCATGTACCCCCCCTCATAGCTTACTATTCCCCCTTTTTTTATCTCAAAATGCCCTTTCAAATAAAATCGAATATGAATGGATCCTTCCTCACAAACAATGTACTTCACTTTTTTTTTTTTTTTTTGTACTCTTCCCACTCATCCTATTCACATAAAATATTGACTGAATTACAAATCCACATTAAACACATTTCCATATAAATTAGAGATTAATCATCACATTACCAAATGCAGCTCAAGTAAACAAATAAAATTAACCAACATGCAACTCAATTTACTTTAAATAAAGGGTGAAAAACTAAAAAATAAGGGCTCATTTACCTTTATGGTGCTGTAAGAAGCCACGGATGAAGCTCTAATCTGTGGGACCACCTTCCTCGTCCACCTCAAAGATGCTATACAGATAAAGACTCAAGCTTTGCTTATGAAGGTTACGCAACGAAGATTCTCTCAATAAATGACAATGGTGAGGAGGTAGAACAGATTTGCAGATGAGAGAGAAGGTTGAAGGTTGAGAAATTAACCTTTGCCTTTATGATAGAGAAGAAGACCTTCCAAAACCCTCATGTCCAATCATGAAATCACTGTGGAAATTGAATGTTTTTTTCTTTTCTTTTCCAATGATTTTTGCACATTTGGAGGGAAAATAAGGGGAAAGGGTACTAACATTAGAGAGGGGTAAAATGGTCAAGAAAATTACAAATCCACCGGAAAAATCAAAAACTCGCCGGAGAGGGGGTTTACTAAAACCTTTTTGTCATATAGGGGGGTTCCTTACAACATTTTTTTTATAGGGGGGTTTTTCACAA
>BSSO01004980.1:0-13732 GCA_030267885.1 Mesembryanthemum crystallinum | reverse complement strand
TGTTATACAAAACTTGGAGATGAAAAACCTCCATACCAAAAAAAAAAAAAAAAAAAAAAAAAATTGATTTGTTATTCAAACGAACTAAATAATCGGAAGCATGAAAGTAGAGATAACCGAGAAGAGGAAAAAATTGTGATGAATAGGGGGAAGGGAATCGTTATATATATATTAAGGGATCAGAGATGGTTGAGCCAGCATTCTATTGTCATTATAACTCTATCTTATTTTTAAGATTAAGTTCTACTACGATTATAACTCTAATTCTACAGTCATTTATCTCCTCTAAAAATAATTTAGAACTAAATAATTTTATTATGCTCGCTTAGGTGGCACGTCTCATTGCTCTCGAAAAATACTGCTTTTATATATATACTAGCTATTAAGCCCGTGCGATGCACGGGTTGAAAGAAAATAAATAAATAAAGGCTAATATAAAGGAAAAACCATCGAAAAACAATACAAAAGGAAAACTCAATTTGTGGATCGTGTAAAACTCTATTTTTATGTAGAATTCTATTGCCAATGAAATTCTAATTACTTTATTCCATGATAAACGTGACTATTAAATTTTGTTAGGAAGTAATAAAATCAGAATTAACCTCATAAATCTCAACGAGTTTGTTATAAGTAAAACACTACCAAACCTCAAAGATTTGTTTTCCCATTTTTTATTTAGCATATAGATCAAATTTATCTTTTAGTTGTGTAGGATTTTTTAAAATTTATTATCATCACTTAAGTTACCTATTGAAGGTGTGCTATCTTTATCATAATTTTTGATTTTACGAAAATTTCCTGTGGTACCCCTAAACTTTGGCCTAATGCCGGTGCCCATGTTTTTCCAATAATACCAGTGGTACCCCTGAATTTTGACTTTAACGTTTTCCGTACCCTAATGGTTGACGGAGCTCCATTTCGTTAGATTTTGTTTTTACTATTTGACTTTATAAATTGACCCACCCATCATTGTCAAACCTCCAAAAAATTTCTTCAGATTTATAAGAGAAATGTTTGTCAAATACGTAACATTTGTGTAATTAAGGCAAGTAAGGGTATATCAGTCATTTTATTGTGCCCCATACATTAACTAAGTCAAATAGTTAAAAATCTAACGGAAAAGGAGCTCTGCCAACCATTAGGGTACAAAAAACGTTAAAGTCTAAGTTCAGTGGTACGAAAAATGTTAAAGTCAACTCTTAGGGGTACCACTGGCATTATTGGAAAAGGGTGGACGCCACTGGCATTAGGCCAAAGTTAAGGGGTACCACATGAAATTTCCGTTGATTTTATCAGAAAAATAAAAATTGAGAATTTTTTTTTGCCTATATGGCACCCTGAAAACTCCTGAAAAGTTCATGTTTTATATATTAGGATGTTTTTAGTATAAAAATGGTTTCCTAATAGGACACTTTTGGTGTTTTCTTTTTTTTTTTTTTAACAAAATAAACTCATCCTTGAACAATTAGTTTTCTATCGAATTTACACTATCTCTTATGTTTTCTAACATGACTCTACTTCTACTTTAATCATGATTACCTTTTTTGATAATAAAAAAATAAAAAAAAAATGAGAAAAATCATAGCCTACGTGGCGTGACGAAAGCTTCAGAAAAATTACCGGTTTATATAACCCGTGCGTGTTGCAAAGAAAATAAATAAATAAAGATAAGATAAAGAAATAAAATAAAACCTTAGAAAAATAACACAAAAAGAAGCATATGAAAATACTGAGGCGGTTAGAGGCGGTTAGCTCTCCAGTGACGAAGGTTCAGCTCCTTGCTACTTCGGTCACTGATATCGCCATGAGAGGAGGAAAGCGAGGTCGTCCGGCTAAACAAACCAAAAATTCGGAATCTACAGTGCAAGACGAAGATGTTGATGGCAATCTTGTGAAAGATAAGCAACAAATGGAGAAATCGAAGGAAGACCCACAATCGCCATTGCCGGGTATGATTCGTTTGGGAGATTTTCTCTGCTCTGATGTGGTGAAGCCATTAATGGATCTCCGTCAGCACCGATGAGAGGTAAACCTGATACTTCATCTCAAATTTGCCCTGTTACTTCTGCTTTGGAAGATTTAGGGTTTAGAAATGAACTTGAATTTGACCCTAAAAGTGGTGGAACTGCTATAAGTAATAGATGGGGGGATGAAATGAGTGAATCAGAGGGTGAATCAGAAGAATTGGAGGACAAAGAAGAAGCAGTGAAAGATTCTAGGGTTAACTCAGACAGAAATAAGGGGGTGGGGAACTGGAAGAAGGCCTTTGTGGGGAATAGAGATCCAAACAAGGGATTACCTCTACGTTACATGCCAAATGTTGAGAAAGCTGAGGAGATTCAAATGGAGGTAGATGATATTGATGTTGACTATTGGAGGACTGCTTTGGTGGGAGTTATAGTGGGTGGAACACCTAAACTTGCCACTGTCCAGGAATTCATGGCGAAGAAATGGAACCATGTGAAGACACCACAACTGTTGTATCATAAGAAGGGTTGCTTCTATGTAAGATTTCAGACTGCTGATGAAAGGGATGAAATCTTGAGGGGGGGACCATGGATGGTAGGTAATAGGGCTTTCTTGCTGAAACCCTAGACACCTGATTTCTGTATTGAGAAGGCAACAATCACCAAAATTCCGGTATGGGTGAATTTCCCCAATCTGGACCCCCATTTCTGGTCAGTGAGTGGATTGAGCAAACTGGCAAGTAAGTTGGGATTTCCCCTCTTTGCAGACCAATGTACTGCCAACAAAGAACAAGTATCATATGCAAGAGTGCTAATTGAAGTAGATGTTGCTAGGCATCTCCCTGTGGAAATACCCATGGTCACACCATTTGGGGACCATCTGAAGCAGAAAGTGTACTATGAGTGGCTTCCCTACTACTACCACCATTGTAAGCAGATGGGGCATACAGATGGTACTTGTAGAAGACTGAAGAAGAATAGGGAAGAGCAGGACAAGCAGAGAAAGGAAGATGAACAAGCTACTGCAGTCAATAATGAACAAGCAACACAGGGGATATACAGTACCAAAAGGGGGAGGAGAATAAGGAGGAGCAACAGCAAACACAGTGGGGAACAAATAATGAGTTCACAGTGGTGAGACACAAGAAGCATCAGAATCAGGGTTCAGGAACACAACAAGGGGGGCACAAGGCTAGTGAAGGGGAGAGGCAACACACAGCAGCAAAAAATAGCTCTGAAGGGCTGTCACTATAGGCTGTAATGCAAAGTGCAAATAGGTATCTGCTGTTAAGAAATAGCAGAAATGATAATGTGGAGGGAAAGGAGGATCATGGGGAGGGAGGTTCTACCCAACCCTTATCATAATGAAAATTTGTACCTGGAATGTTAGGGGGTGGAATGACCCCTTAAAACTGCAAGAAATTGCAGATTACTTGATAAATGAGAAAATTGATGTGATAGGAGTTTTGGAGACTAGAATAAAGGAGAAGAATGCTCAAAAAATCAGGAATACCTGGTTCAATTCTTTCCAAACATGTGATAACTATTGCTCTCATAGAAATGGGAGAATATGGATTTTGTGGAACAATTATAATGTTGAGTTGGTGGTGGTTAAGACCACAAGCCAAATGATTCAGTGTCATGTGAAATCAAGACTCAGCAAGCTGGAAATGCAATTAACTGTGATTTATGTAGCCAATGAGGTGGAGACAAGAAGATACTTATGGGAAGATATAGATAGAATGCAGAGGGGTACCCCAAGGCTCCTCATGGGTGATTTCAATGTTGTTCTTAATAGTGAAGAGAGGGATAGTATAGCCCCCCCTGATCTTAATGCTATCGCAGAGTTTGCTGATTGTATGTACAGGAATAACTTTACTGATCTTGCAGCCACCGGATGCCAGTTCACATGGAGTAACAACCAACAGGGAAGCAGCAGGGTTCAATGCAAACTGGATAGGGCCATGGTAAATGATGAATGGGTGCTCCAACAAATTCAATCCTCAGCTCAATTTCTCCCTGAGAAGATCTCTGACCACTCTCCAGTGGAGGTCAACATCCAGGAAAACTGTCCCACTGAACCTAAACCTTTTAGGTTCTTGAATACTTGGTGTGAAGATGAAGAATTCATTCCAAAAGTGCAAGCTGTATGGGCTGAAGAGGTGAGGGGAAACTCCATGACAAAGCTGCTCCAGAAATTGAAGAGATTGAAGTCAGAGCTAAAAGACCTCCATGGGAGGAAATATATGAATATCTCTACTAGAGTGAAAGAGTGCCAGAAGAATCTTCAAGATATTCAAATTGCCTGCATTTAGATCCCAAAAATGAGGAGCTATGCTCTGAGGAGAAAGAAGTCAAACAAAATTACACTAATCTGAAGAGAGCAGAAATGAGTGCCTATAGGCAAGGAGCTAAATACCATGAAGTTAACCTAAAGGATGAGAACACAGCCTTCTTTCATACAAAAGTGAAGGAGAGACATGCAAGGAATAGAGTGGTTTCAATCACTGACAGCAATGGTGAAGTCAAAGAGGGGGATCAGGTACCAGATGCTTTTGTGGAATTTTACAAACATCTCTTGAGTAGATCCCCACCTACTCAGGATATAGATATGCAAGTGGTCAATGAAGGCAAAAGAATTCAGTATGAAAATGCTGCTGCTTTGGAGGAGAATGTGACAAGAGCAGAGATAAGAGAAGCCTTGAATTCAATAGACGACATAAAAGTGCCAGGCCCAGATGGCTACACATCAGCTTTCTTTAAGAAAGCTTGGAGCATAGTAGGAGAAGACTTCTGCCAATCCAGGATTTCTTTGAGGGGAGAAGCAGAATCCAACAGGTAAATTCCACCTTTGTCACTGTCATTCCTAAGATTGAAAACCCACAAAGTGTGACTCAATTTAGGCCTATATCTTATTGTAGTGTTATTTACAAAACTATCACTAAAATTTTGGCAAATAGACTTCAGCATGTTCTAGGGGATGTTATTAGTGGGGAGCAGGCTGCTTTTGTTCAGCATAGAAGCATATTTGATAATATTGCATTAGCTCATGAGCTTCTTAAGCATTATGGGAGGAAAAATGTGTCACCTAGGGCTGTTACTAAGGTTGATATTCAGAAAGCCTATGACACATTAGACTGGGGTTTCCTGGAGAAGATTATGCTGGCCTATGGGTTCCCAGAACAGTATGTAGAATGGGTTATGTCCTGTATTAGCAGTGCAAAATTTTCCATATGCATTCATGGGTCTCCACATGGGTACTTTGCTAGTGGGAGAGGGTTGAGACAAGGAGATCCTATCTCACCCTATTTGTTTGTTCTTGCTATGGAATATTTTACTCGTATGATGAAGAGAGTCAGAAGGCAAAAGCAGTTCCATAATCACCCCATGTGTGCAAGATTGGATTTATGTCAACTATCATTTGCTGATGATTTACTCATATTTTCAAGAGGGGATAGGGATTCTCTGAGGGCTGTAGCTGACTGTTTGCATATATTTGGAGAGATATCTGGACTTAAATCCAACCCACAGAAAACAAATGTATATTTTGGTGGGGTTAATAGAAGAGAAAAAACACAGATCCTTGAGGATACAGGTTTTAAGGAGGGTGTTCTGCCCTTCAAGTATTTGGGAATACCTCTGAATGCATCTAGGCTGACTGCAAAGTTGTGCTCCCCCCTGTTAGATAAGATAAAGAAGAAACTCAAGCATTGGGCCAATCTGTTCTTATCACATGCTGGAAAACTGCAGCTCATTAACTCAGTTGTTTTTGGTATGCAAGCATACTGGAGTGCTATCTTCATCCTTCCAAAGCAGGTTATTATGGCTATAGAAAAACTCTGTAGAGAGTTCTACTGGGGCTGTAGAGACAGTGGCAAGTATATAAGTTGGGCAAGTTGGACTCTAATGTGTAAACCCAAGAATGAAGGAGGGTTGGGAATCAAAGAGATTCTTAGCTGGAACAAGGCAATTATGATGAAATGGCTATGGTACCTGACTCAAGACAAGAATAATCTGTGGGTGAAATGGACCAAGAAATATCACTTGGGTAACACTGATGTTTGGCACTGTAAGAGGAAGATGGGAGACTCCTGTTTCTGGGGTAATGTGATGAAGATAAGAGATGAAATTGTGGCTGCAAATGGGATTCAAGGGGCAGAATCTATGCTACATGATTGCACTGAAAATGGAAAGTTTAAAATTGATGCTGCTTATGAGAAATTGAGATCCAAAGCCTCACATTGGAGGTATCATAAACTTGTTTGGGAAGCTGCTAGTGTTCCTAGAAACAAGATCACTCTTTGGATGGCACTTCATAAGAAATTACCTACCATAGAGAATATGAAGAAAAGAGGATTCTGCATACCCAGCAGATGTAGTCTTTGCTATGCTGCTGAAGAATCCAATCCCCATTTGTTCTTTGAATGCAAATACTCTGCTGAAGTCTGGTCTAATATCCTGCTATGGATGGGACTAAAGAGGAGAGGATGGAACCTCAGAAGAGAAGCTAACTGGTTTTTGAAGAACTGCAGGGGAAAGAATGAGATCAAGAGATGGAGAAGAACTACATTGGCTGCTACAGTGGATACTTTATGGCAGGAGAGGAACAATAGGATATTCAAGGATACAGTACATACAACAGAGCATATAATTCATAGAATTCAATACATAGTTTGCACTAGGATGATGTATAGAAATCCCAATTTTACTGATAATACTGATTAGATAGCTGTGAGGATTATGAGGGTATGAGTTTATAGGCCATCTCCTATAATTGTACTTATCATTTAAAAATTTTCCCCCAAGTGGATGAATAAGAGAAGTAGACCCTATTCCTCCACAAAAAAAAAAAAAAAAAACAAAAATTAACACAAAAGAAAAACCATCTTTAAATACAATGATAATCTTGCGTGAAATTAGATAAAACCAGTTCATATGTGATCTCAATCAAATCATACATAGAATTGAAATCAAAATAATATTTATTAAAAAAAAAATAAAATATGAATTGGCCGGTTAGAGAGATAACAAAAGACTTACTTGAATTTTTCTACTTGGCCACTTTGAACACTTTTGTAGTTCCCAAAACCTGCAACATATGATTTTATTTGTCAAATTAATAAATTTTCAATGCAGATTAGCTTAAATATGTACAATGAACTACAAAACACAAATGGATTAGTAGTACCTTTAAATTAAAATAACATAATATCAAAAGTATTATAATGAATTGAAGACCAATAAAACAAAATAATAATTTAAAACAAAAGAAATGCCAATTTGTACATTAAAAAAAACCAATAAGAAATATAAAATTTTGATTCATGAAGCAGTAAGACATTCAATGAGATAGGGAATCGAATCACATATGTAAAGGGTTATCTAATTGACCTCACATAGGAGCCGAAATTCGCCAAATTATTCAACAACTGATATTTTGAAAATCTGCAAAACATGCATTTTTAGTGAGGTTACTAGGGCATCCACAATGGTTAAGAGTTCTTAATACTTTTAAGAATAGGACATGGGTAGTATAAGAATTGGTTTCCTAATAGGAATCTTTTTTTTTAATTAAATAAACTCATCCTTAAACGATTAGTTTCCTATCGAATATATACTATCTCTTATGTTTCCTAACATGAGTCTACTACTACTTTAATCATGATTATCTTTGGAAAAAAAATTAAAAAATTGAGAAAATTTCTACAATACGTGGCGCACTGAGAGCTCACGAAAAGTTCCCGTTTTATATATAAATATATATATATATATTATCTTTTAAGAAGAAAAAGGAAGGAGGGATTGATAACCTGTATGACTGTATTATCAATGCTTGCAGAAATCAATGCCCGTGCACAATCGCAACAAATTAATAGACCAATGACTTTAATCGATGCTAATAGAAACAATAATTCACTTAATTAAGTTGTACAACTGCTATCATTGTTGAGATCAATTGCTATCGGCGTACATAATCAAATCTACTTGTGGTATTTTATTTTTTTGGCGTATCTCTAGTTCATTCATATTTCTCGTGTTAAATAGGATTCATTAAAGAGTCTAAATGTTGTTAGAAATCAAATGGCTATGGAGATGGAGGTGACATAAAAGTGAAAAAAGAGGGATTGACTATATTAACAAAATAATCATGAATATTTTGATTTACACTTACCGAACATGTTGTGGGTGAAGGTGGGAGATGTTGGGTCATACTAACCAAACTTCGCATACATATCGAGTGCACCTGGTGATAAACAATAGATAATCACAAAATGTGCAACATATGATTTGCACTAAGAAATAAAAAAAAAAAATTGATTCGTATCATTAAACGATTAGTTTTCTATCTAATATATAGGGTATGCTCTTATGCGAGAAAGGAACTCGAGGATATTTGGGGATCAAGTCAGACAAGTGAAACAGATTGTGCATACAATCCAATTTATCACTAGTGCAAGATACTATAGAGTATATGATGTTTGACTCTGTTTTGTTTATAAGCCTTTACAACCTTACAGTTTTGATCGTTTGGGTATGCCCTAGTTAGCTATGTATATATTGACTTGATCCAAGGGGTACTACTTTGGTATCCTTTTTGGAGAATGGAATACAATCTCCTACCATTTTCCAAAAAAAAATAGGGGTATTTTTTTTAAAACACCCATTTGGCATTTTGGTCTGTGCCAAGCCTCCAAATCTCCCTCCTTACCTACTGAATTTGATGCTCTATAGCTTCCATTTACCCAAATTAAGGTTATTCAAATACAAACCCAAATTCCTACACTCTCTCCTCTCCAAATCCCACTGCCCCAATATCACTAGCTGCTGCATTATATACTTCTTCATCTATATCACCCGCTAAATAGGCATGGCTAAATCAAGCACTGGTTCTAAGCAACAAGGCCAACTCAGTAAAACATGGTTAGTGTGAGAAGCTGAGAACCCACCAGTTGATGCGAGTTCGGGTCGGAGGAGGTCGAGACTCGAACGTGTCTTAGAGATATGGTGTTGGCGGATTGGACCTTCGTGCCGCATAGTAGACAAAGGTAAGCGAAGTCAATTGCGGCAAAAGGATGGCAACGTTTCCGGTGCAGCAGTGGCACTTGACGGGTGTTCACGGTCGTTCTCCTTACGGGTCGATAGGGAAGAAAAGCAGATGACAGAGAATGGGAGAAAAAGACGGAAAAATTGGTTAGCTAAATAATAAAATTAAAAAAAAATAAAAATAAAAAAGGGAATAAATCAATTTTGTTTTAATTTTTGTCCGCCGGCCAACGTTTGGACCTTTGTGCACTATTGGACCATTTTTAATACCTATGTGGCATCGAAGATTAATGCATTACTCGTGGTGACCTATAGCATTACTCTTTTAAATATACCAATATGGTAAGAGGGAGACATTTTTAATACCCATCTAGTAGTTTAGCCTATAAAAAATAGTAGATATAGAGTCATCCATTGCAAACGTAAGCCACCCCTTATAAGTTCGCCGCAACGATGAACCAGCCTCATTTAAAAGCCAGGAATTCAAAGGAACCAAATTGTCCCAAATCAAAAAAAGACTTTGGTTTATGTACGGGCCACGTTAATGATTAGTCTCCTGGCCTTGGCCCTGCCAATACAAATACTTCCTTCCGCCATTGAAATTACTCTTCTTCCTTTCAAATTCTCCATTTTTCTCTCTCCTCAATCTCATCCCATCCCACTGTTACTACCTCACCAAATTCAATCATCAACAACTTCACTAAATCTAAGAACTTCATTTCTTTCCGTAATCGAAAGCGAACTGATCATCGATCATCGAATCACTGAGTTTGACGAATTTCCCAATTTTCTCTCTCATGGTGGTGGGTCTTGAGTTGTGATTAGCATGGCGGAAAGTCGCGAGCCTTCTTCGTTGGTGGATAAGGGCAGTTTTGGATACCCGAAAATTGAGCTTGATGATTATGAACCTCGCATGTTTCCTCAACCGGTAATTTTTAGTTTGGTGGAGAATTTATCACTTTGCTTCAATTATTAGCTCTTTTTTGTTAAAATAATCGGATTGTTTGATTGATGATATTATCAGGTGACTGAAAGTCGTTGCCTTTTGTTTGCTCAGTCTTTCGGTTGTGTGTATATTTAGCTGTATATTTAGCTCTTGATTTAGGGTTCTGATGCAGGTTGTCTGATAAGATTATTGTTAACTACCTGTTGAGGTGTAATTGCATTTGATGCTTTGTAATTTGATTTCAGTGATTAGTAGTTATCTTTAGAATTGTGATTACTATGGTCATAGAATTTGAAAGTGATGATCTGATTGGGAGATTGGGGAATTTGGGGGGAAGGGGGTGGAAAATTGCTTTTGCTTGAGAATTAGTATTAGCTGATGATGGTAATGGATTTATTTGGTGAGGAGATGAAAACTGAATTAATCGATGAAAATATTATTGATCAAACAGGGTCATTTATCCTCCTTTGAGGGCTTGTTCATTTCAACTAAAAGTACCTGAATTGAAATGAATTGAATGGGCACGGAATGAATTGTGATATGTGAGAGAAAAGTATGTTCTTGACACGAACTAAGCTGAATTGGGATTGAATAAGGTAAAATGAACACGAGTCTCACCATTCAAAGAGGGGGGTTGGGTTTGGGGATTGGGAAGAAGGGGTTGAAAAGGAACAATGATTACCCTTTGTTTCCTCTCTCATTGAAAACTAGAAAAGGCCCCCTCCTCTACTGTTCCAAATTGACGAAGAAGACTTTAAGTGGAAGCTGCCACATGGCTATGGGTAATGATAGAGAACCATGGACTAACTGAAAAGTGTCAGTTCAGCTTCTTTGAGATGATGGTGCTTTAACATTCACAGTTAGAAATACTTTAGTCTATTAGTGGCGGTTACCCTTTAGAATAAGAAGAAACAAAGCTAAGTCAGAATTAGTATTGTTATAACTTATACTACCTATTTTTGGTCGACAATTGTTTGTGCAAAGAAAAACGGCTTTTTGATTAGGTGGATGTGGGATGTTGTCGATTTTGTGTTTTTATACTAGCTGTGTTTGAGTAACAGTGTTTTATGGAAAAAAAAGAAAAAAAAAACAAGTAAAGAGTTTATTCTTCCTGTTTACGAACAACTTTTAGCAAAATATATTGCATATTCTTTCTTCTGCCTTTACGTATGTTTGACTTGATCAATAATCGGTGCACATTCTAGGTATTGAGAGAAGCTGAGATGCGGAAAGAAGACAATGATGATGGACCAGCACATGAAGTCAGGGAAGAACAGAAGGAGCCAGGGGATTGTGAAACTGAATCTTCCGCAGGTCTTGAGGTGGACAGAGTTGTATCAAACACATCAGATGCTGGTAACCAGAAGCGTGGTAAATTTTTCTTTTATGACACTCCACTTTCTGAAGAAACCGGGTTCTGGATACCCGTCTCTGTCCCACCTCTGCCAGAAAGTGAACGTGAAATGTGGGCTACAAATCCTTCTGTGAATGGGGGTTATCTCCCTGATGTAGATATGGATTGGGATCACTTTGTTGGAGAGGATAAGGAGTTAACCATGTGGGATGTGGTTACAGAGATGCTAACTGCGGCTGGTGGGAAGGTGAGGGCTCTTGCTTCAGGTGACTTTCAACGAAGTCAGCTTGCTTGGATATCAGCTAACATCTTGGAGCAAGCTTGGAAGGAAATGGCTGAAACTCTTACAGAGGCAACTGTAGTCAATGTGCAGGAGATCCTGGATGCAGAACCTCCCCGTTGGCTCCCTGACAGTGCTGCATCAGCCTGTATGCTTTGTAGTGCGCGTTTTCATCCTATCATCTGCTCAAGGCATCACTGTCGCTTTTGTGGGGGATTGTTCTGCAATGAGTGCTCTAAAGGGAGGAGTCTATTGCCCATTAAGTTTCGTGCTTCAGATCCAGAAAGAGTCTGCGATGTGTGCTGTGTGCGTTTGGAGTCTGTTCAGGGGTATTTGATGGATCAAGTCAGTCGTGCAGCACAGTTGCCGACACATGATTTGACTGACCTCAGTACCTTGAGATCTTGGCTTAATTTCCCATGGGGCCAGTCCATGGAATATGAGGCTTACAAGGCTGCAAATACCCTCAAAGGGTATAACAAGGTACATTATTATAAATTTGTATAGCTTCTTTCAAACTAATAACCAATTCTCCCTTCAGCCCCTCAATGCAAGGTTGAGGCAGTATATGTGTGGAAAAAAAAAAGCAGTATTATTTCATTCAGGAAAAGCCACAATGTCAAACAACGTCTTTGTGATTTGATCCACAGTGCAATGAATTCGAACTGAAAAAGAATTGGCTTTTTCAACATATAATATGTAAAAACTTAGGCGATGTTTGGCAAAACAAGGTTTACCTATAACTATGAACTAAGAGCTATATCTGTAGCTGTTTGAAGTAAAAGTGTTTGGTAACTAGCTGTGAGCTTCAGGATGTAAAATGACATAAATGGACATTCATATATATATAAGAGAGAGAATTTTCTGTTGGAAAACTACCTTTGTTTTGTCACTTTTTGTTGGAAAGTACCTAATTAAACTTTATTTGTCACAAACTACCTTACTTCACCTTTTTTATTGTCTTGTAGTACCTTTTGACGGATTCGCCCTGACTCTTGTTTGTTTTAGCCTTTGAAATGACATTTTTGTCCCACCTTTTAACCCCTTACTCCTCCTTCCCCTTTCTCTTTTCCCCTTTCTTCACCGCTGTATTGTAACCCCATTAACTTCCCCTACTCGGGCTTGATGAACTTGATGAGGTGGCGTCGGCGGTAGAGAACCTGGTCGATGAGAAGGCTGGCACCAGAATCGGTTAGCGCCGCCGCATCGTTGGCCTGAAACTCCACCAGGAAGCGGCGGAGCTGGGCGACGCTCATGTTGTCCCCCTCTCGGTGTAGATTGAGAATGCCTCCACAACATCGGATGGCATTTGTAACTGTCATCTTGAACTTTCTTGTGAAACACATGAACATCTTGTCATTGTGGTGGCTCTCTTTTTCCCCCATTTTTAGTGTTTGATGAAGATGATGACTGAGAGTACTTTTTGAATTCGATTAGTTGGGATTTGTTAAATGGGTATTTTTGAATCTTTTGGGGGGTTTATATAATGATGATGATGGTGATGGTGATGAATGTGGGTCGGAGAGAGAAAGGATCTGGAAAGGGAGGATTTGATTGGTGGATCTGTGATTTATTCTTGTTGTGTTGTGTTCTTCATATTGAAATCACCATTTTCTGTCTCCACTTGTTCTTGTTGTTCAGTTTTTTTAATTTCTTTTCTTTTCTTTTCTTTTTTTTTTTTTTTTGGGTAGAGCACTAGCATTATGGGACGGGTAAGGATTGTTGTCTTCTGACTCTTTGTATAAGAGATGCTTGAACCACCATAGAAGTTCTCACCATAAGAGGTGCTTGGACCATACAAATTCTCATCATTCTCGGGATAATAACTTGAAGAAGTATAAATGTTAGCACCATTCTCGTTATTGTTACATCCATACATGAGAGGGAAAGATAGTCGGAAGAGAGAGAAAGAGAAGGTCTTCAATGGAAGGTGGGCGGGGAAGTTAATCGGTTTGGGTGAAGAAAGGGGAAAAGAGGAAGGAGAACGAGTAACTGGGTAAGGGGTTAAAAGTGGGGGCAAAAATGTCTATAACATGCTAAAAAGGGTGAAGTAAGGTAGGTTTTTGACAAATAAAAGTTAATTAGGTAGTTTCTAACAAAAAGTGACAAAACAAAGGTAGTTTCTAACAAAAAATTCTTAT
>BSSO01004979.1:0-13734 GCA_030267885.1 Mesembryanthemum crystallinum | reverse complement strand
TGGAACCGTATAAAGCTTACACGAGGATCCCATTTGGTCTCTCCAATATGCTCTTGCTTTTCTCTCCCCTCTCTTTGCCACCCAGATTCTGGCACCCATTTCGCTATATTCGCTTCTCAACTTGCTCGGTCCTCTCTATTCGAATGTGCCCAAAATTTTGAGTTTTCTGATTACTCCCAGTTGCAGTTGATCATCAACTTTGTCAAGAAATTGTTTACTTTTGGGAGTATAACAAGGTAAGACATGTAAATTTTTTTACCCAACTTTTAAATTTTTTGTTCTTCAATTTTCAATTTTGCAGTTGATGGCATTGTTGATTACTTTTGGTTGTTGCTTTCATTGATGGGTTTTTGTTTAAATGATCTTATATGGTTTGTTTTGAGGTGGGTATTTGTGGGTTTTGCTTGATTTTGAAGTTCTGTGGAGTTGATATTCAAAGTTTGTTAATTTTGAAGTTATTTTCAGTCTTGCACTGAAAAGTACCCACTTAGTGTTTTCTTGCTTCAAGGCTTGTGTGGATCCCATTTGATTGTTTTCTTTCTCTGTCCTTTAGTGTCTTTGTTTTTGTATTTTTTTGTTCTGGGTTTTCAAGAATTTTGCCTTTGGATGTTGATGTTTACTAGAAGTCAACGAGGGTTTAGGAATTTTGCTGGATTGATACTGTGTTAAACCTTGCTTCTGTTTGCTACTCTCATTAATTGGATGAAGCAGCAACTGTTTATGTTTATGTACATCCTGTGGAAGTTTCTGATTGAGTGCTAATTTTGGGCATATAAAAGATGCTTGTTTTGGGAAATTGAATTTTCTTTGCTACAAAGAAAAGGTTTAGCAGGAAAACTGTTTCTAGGGGTGACTTTTCTGAATTCAGGATCTGGATTGTGGGTTGCAGATTGAGCATATGCCTGGAAACAAGTATAACGGCAATTCTAGTATTCCTAGTAGTATCCCCACGAGTCGAGTAACGAGGCTACTGAGGGAAAGAGAGTTAAAAAGAATCAGTAGGGCATCACTCAACAATGAAACTGGGGATAATAACAAGGGTCCGGAGCCTGTTGGGCAAGATTTTTCTCACATAGTAAAATACTTGGAGGGGGCGGCGGCTGCGAATCCATATGAAATTGCTGAAGAGTTGCCTACACAGAGACTACTAGTGGTCGCTAATCGGCTTCCAGTTTCTGCTGTTAGAAGAGGTGAAGACTCATGGTCACTGGAAGTGAGTGCTGGAGGTCTGGTCAGTGCTCTTTTAGGTAAGCCAACACTTACTTCTCTTTTGCTGTGTTCATACTTGAGCTGTAAGAGTGTAGGTAGAGCTTATGGGGAATTGTCTTGGAGTTAACTAATTATGAAAATTTTGGGTGCAATACGATAGGCGTGAAGGAATTTGAGGCAAGGTGGATTGGATGGGCAGGTGTTAATGTTCCTGATGAAGTTGGACAAAAAGCTCTTACAAAGGCTCTTGCTGAGAAGGTATATTTTTCTCCTCGAACTGGGCTTCTGTTTTTTTAATTGACTAGTGCATCACACATCTCGAATATTACTGCTGTCATAAACCTTTTTGTGGTTTGTCAATGAACTGCAGAGGTGCATACCTGTTTTTCTTGATGAAGAGATAGTACATCAGTATTATAATGGTTACTGCAACAACATATTGTGGCCTCTTTTTCATTATCTTGGTCTTCCTCAAGAGGATAGACTTGCAACAACAAGAAGTTTTCAGTCTCAGTTTGCTGCTTACAAGAAGGCAAATCAGATGTTTGCTGATGTCGTAAATACGCACTATCAAGAAGGTGATGTTGTTTGGTGTCATGATTACCACCTCATGTTTCTCCCGGAGTGCCTTAAAAAGCATAATAGCGAGATGAAAGTTGGGTGGTTTCTCCATACACCTTTTCCTTCATCTGAAATTCATAGGACATTGCCATCTCGGTCAGAGCTGCTCCGAGCTGTTCTTGCTGCTGATCTGGTCGGGTGAGTCATGATTACTGTGTATGCTTTTTATTTTAATTGGAATTTTTATACCCAACTGAAGACATACAATGTATTTAATGAACTAAACATCTTCATCTAATCTTGTTGCAAGATTCTGATCCAACTTTCATCACTGTCACTAGTTCAACAAAGGGATGTTCTTGTCTTCTCACTCTATTTCCATTCATGTTCATTGCAGTTTCCATACCTATGATTATGCTAGGCACTTTGTCAGTGCTTGTACTCGTATTCTTGGGCTTGAGGGTACACCTGAAGGTGTGGAAGATGATCAAGGAAGATTGACACGTGTGGCTGCTGTAGGTTCATGGAACACATTTATGCACTTTCATTCTAGTTAGCTAATAACATGCTTTTTGATTTTGGTATTGTATAGAGGACTTTGTAAACTTTTTGTATGAGTTTCTTTGTTCCTTGTCTCTATATTTAAATGTCATCTTTCATGTCTCATAATTTCAGTTTCCTATTGGGATAGATTCGGACCGGTTTATTCGAGCACTTGAAGTCCCTCAAGTTCAAGAGCATATAAAAGAATTAAAGGCAAGATTTGATGGTCGAAAGGTAGGCAAATTTATTTAAGTTATTATCAGTGCTTGCAATGGTAAATTTTTTCATTTATAAAGTATTATGCTTAGTGATTTTGATCGTATTGATTTTCCAAATGCTTTGAGAAAAATACTGTAGGAAATGAGTTGATCTGATGACATTATAGAATCTGTAATTTGTTAAAAGGAAAGTGAGATTGTCAGTCGTCAAAAGACCAACTAGACACTCACTCTAACAAGGACTTGTAGCATTTCTTTAATTTTTCTGGACCATGAGCATCGGAGGTACTTCTCCCAGATTATAGTAGCAGAGTAGATTGACTCTTTTTTTCAATTTATTTATCTCAATATGTACTTAGTCCTGATAAGAATTTTTTTTACTTGCGTTGCTGAATCATGGACATATTTCTGTGGTTTTGTATCGGTGGTAATCATCCTACTTCCACCGCGAGAAAGAGTGGTTTACCTGTTCTTTGTTTAGGTAGGGGCCAGGGGTGGGGTGTCCATGTCGGGGTGCAGGCTGATGTAGAAAGAATATGTCATTACCAGAAGATAAGAGTCATGACAGAACAGCAAAACACATAAGAACACAACCCAGAGAACCTAAGAGGAGTGCTAACTTTAAGTGGTTAAATATGTGTCCAACTTCTAGGAAAAATAACAGATACTGATCAAAGATCATTTGATACAGCACATCAGACCCCCAATTGAACACCACCAAGCCACCAACATGGGGCAGTCAAAAGCATAACAAGTTTACGTCAGGGAAAAGAAGAGTTGACAGTGGAAGAGAATTTTCAGTCGCTACAGCACAACCAGCTGAGCCAGACCACTGGCTGCTACTCAACACACGAAAATAAGGTCAGATCATGGGTAATAGTTCATGTGAGCACAATACTCAATACGGGCATGCAAGCTCTCTTCAATGAATGACCTGTGGTCCTGCACTATCTCTTTGAGGATCCAATTTAGATTCTTCTCTCCATTCTTAAAACTTCACATATTTCTCTCATGCCTAATCATGTACACACAAGCATCCTGGGTGCAACTGATAAAAAATTCCATGTTTAACAGCTTTGCCTTTCTACTGTTTACAAAGCCATCAACCTCCTGACTCCATTTCAAAGCTGACCTACTTACTCCCAATCCCAGCCATACCAGTTATCTGTTCTATATGACAGGCAAAAAAAGAGCACGCGACGCACGTATCAAAGCCTCCCCACAAGTCTCTGTCTAGGGATCACATGTAGGTGTACAGTAACATGCTTCTGCGGAACTTTAGGATCCAAAGGAGACAGAATTATCACCCTTCATAGTGACAGATGGATGCCGAACCATATTGGCACTGACTCCAAAGCATGGGTAGGTCTGGGAGACAATGTACTGCGTCCCCAAAACCTCTCTGGGGCTGGATGGCCAACAATTGCCTAAACACGGCCAGGCGTCCAGTAGAAAGGGAGAAAGGGGATGGTTGGGAAATGGGTTGGTACTTTCTAGAAACAGCTCCAGCCAGCACTCGTGCGCTTTTCCCTATGTTTGCCGGTGTTGTTTGGGTTTTTGCAGCATCTCTCTAGCCTTCTATCTCACCCTCTCTTCTCTCTTTCTCTCTCTCAGGACTTGAAACTCTTGAAACCTGTCTGTCTCCCTCTCTCTCGGTTGGCAGTTGACAGACACATTCTTCTCTTTCCCAGCGTTTTACATTTTATTTGTTTTTGAAACTTGTTGTTTGTACTTCTGCTGTGCATTGTGCAGCAGGGACTGGTGGGATTTAATAACTGGAGGAAAGTGGTTGGCCTGGTCAAAAAGGGGCTGAATTAGATAATTGCTCTTCTCTTGTATCTTTTGAATTCATGTTCTTTTTCATTGCCATAACATCACTGAAAATCTATTTGTAGTAGCATGTTCCTTTCGTCTATTCTGTTATATTGAATTTTATATACTCACGTAGTTAAAACTGTGCTTCTATCAGGACTGTATTGTACTTTCCATTGTTCATTTGAACATTTTATTGTGGCAGGTAATGCTGGGTGTTGATCGCCTTGATATGATCAAAGGAATTCCACAAAAAATACTTGCATTTGAAAAATTTCTGGAAGAAAATCCCAACTGGCGGGATAAAGTTGTTCTGCTCCAAATTGCTGTTCCAACAAGAACAGATGTCCCTGAATGTATGCTCTTTTCCTTTGCCCCATCCCTTTAAACTTTGTCTTCTATATTTGTTTTTAGGGCCTCTTTGAATCTAGGAAAGTTTCAAAGAAACGTACCATGGAAGGGAGCTTACTTTGTGAGGGTTAGTGATATTAGTAAAATTCCCTCAATTTGCTGATTCATAAGAACTTCAAATGTTGGCAATAAAAGAATGGTTGGTCAAGTTTTGGCTCTTTTTTTTGAAACATTGATTGTGCAATGTAGTTGTTGGGCATCTTGTGTGAAATAATTAAATTTTCGTACCACGTTTGGATCTAAAGTGTTTCTTATTGAAACAAATAACATATTCTCGTATTTGTGCATTGTGATGTGATTGTTATAGTGTCTTGGTCTGATGTTTTATCAAGTACTTGAACTTTTCTTTCTTGCAGATCAAAAGCTCACGAGTCAGGTTCATGAAATTGTTGGACGCATTAATGGGAGATTTGGAACTTTGTCTGCAGTCCCCATACATCATCTGGTGTGTTCTTCACTCCAACTTCATATTTAATGTAGGAATTTCCTTTTATTTCAAGGGAACATTGTTTTCAGAAGGCAGGATTGGTTTTGCAGTTAGAGCTTGAAGCCTTGAATTTGATAAAACTAGCTGTGTATATGAAAATATTCCATATGTTCTTCTTATACCTGAAGTTACAAATGTTTGACTTGAAATATTTGTGTGCTATTTATTCCTTGTCCCTTAGTAGCCAATGGGGGTTTTGGGGTTACTGTAATTATTTCAGATACTGGTTATCTACTGAAGATTGTGGGTATTTAAGGTACTTTTCGGACTCTAATAGCCATGGGATTAGCATTATGTAGGCTAGAATCTAGAAAGTGTAGGTATCCTGGAAAGGAAAATGAAACTCGCAAACCGAACAATGTTCCAAATGAGGATATAACTTTGTATGTTGTATGGTTGCAGACTGTACTTTGACAATCCTTCCCATGTGGAGAAATTTCCCCATTAGGGGCTCATTCAGCTCTGTTGAAAATGAACAATCTGAAATTTGTTTTGTTATATAAAACTGAGCTACATTGATTGTGAATTTTCACTTAGCTGCAATAAGGTGCAAGTGACACATTTCAAGTTTAAAATTGAAAACTCCTTGGTCTATTGCTCTAATTCAATGTTTCATCAAGATTTTCTGTGTGGTGTGATATCTAAAATCTAATACTCCCTCCGTTTCACAATTTAAAGCTTCGTTTGACTTTATTTTGTTTCTTCACATAAAGCACATGGCAAGAACCAATTTATTGTTGGTTTTCCTACTTTGCCCTTCCAATTTTGGGTATGTACATTGTGACATTTAATGATAAGCCTATTATTGTCATTTTACCTTCTTTTTTTGTTTTGATAATTTCTTAAGTGTGAAGTCAAAAGACGACTTATATTATGTTTTTAGAGGGAGTATCATATTTCTTTTTGGCTCTTTGCACAGAACACCCTTCAAAGATATGCTGTTATTTGAGCTGCTGAAGTTTCTTCGTTTATTTGCAGGACCGTTCTCTGGACTTCCATGCTCTATGTGCTCTCTATGCTGTGACTGGTATTTTTCTGCCATTACTGTTGAAATCCTTGAAACTCTTGCACTTGCCTCTTTCGAGATACATAGCTCCTAAGGTGGATGTTTTTTTACTGTTACCTTGGACTGATTAGCAGAAACTGACCAAATTTGTGTTTGGGAAGACAATAAAGAGAATTAGTTATCCAAAACTTGCTGAACTGAGATGAAATTTGATCCTCATTGATTTGGTAGAAAAAAGTTAGATCTAGAATTATCTTCTTGTACTTTAATAGTACACCACGTTTAAGTATACTGTCTTCCCCAATGAAGGAATAATGGAACAAGAAAAGTTCATAAGGACCATTATTCTGTGGGTTCGAAGATCTAAACAACTAGAGTGACTAGATTGGTATAATACCATACCGTGCCATTATCACACCTCTGTCAAGACTTGCAAGCTCCTACTGATGGCAGCAATGAGGCTGTCCTCGGATGTAAGTAGTGTCTGAACTTATATATAGGCTGTTTCTGCCAGATTCTTGATTGAAAAGTCAATGATTGATGTGCTATGTTGTAGCAAATGAGAAGTAGAGGAACGTTTAGGGGGACAATAGACTAAGGCTCTGTGCATTTCACTAGAATTGCGCTGAACTAAATTGAATCGGATCCGAAAAATTACTAGTTAAAATGGTCGGCAAAACTCTATATGATTTATGTTCACCTTCTATTCAATTTATACGATCAATACTTATGGTACAGATTAGGAGATTGTTTAATAGGATATTTTTTTACTAAAAAGTTGTCGCATGAAATAGAAGGGGTGCTTGAGTATTATGAATTTATATGATTTATGTTGACCTTCTATTCGTTTTATATCTCTTGATTCTCTTTGCATCTAAGAATTTATTCTATTGAATATATGAATATCTTATTGCTCTGCCAATTCTCTCTCCCCAGATGTAGCACTGGTCACTTCATTGAGAGATGGCATGAATTTGGTCAGCTATGAGTTTGTGGCTTGCCAGGATGATAAGAAGGGTGTGCTCATTCTAAGTGAGGTATTTTCCTGATTTAAGGTTTATGTAGATATGCATATGCATAGACACAAACAATCAAAATTGTCATATTCTGTATTTACACTAGGAATCCTACATAATTATTCTAATGTGATATTTGATAGTGCTAGCCACACTTTTTCCTTGATCTTAATAGGATGTCATAGAAAACATTATTCATGGGTGTTGCTATGTACATAAATACATTTCTTCTTTTACATATAAGAGATGCCATGCAATATTTCTGGTACAGTTGAGTGTTCCTTTGCGTTCTTTTACAATTGAACTCCTTTTCTTGTGGGAAAATCGTTGTGAAGCTTTCCTCAATATCAGTACCACGGATGTGCTCTTATAACTCTTGATCAAAAGAGTAATAGTTTGTCCTTGTTTTTGTAACTTAAACTTGAGTCTGCTAAATGCATAACCATTACACTTTAGGATTAGGGATAATTTATTCTATATATCCTTTCAAAAGATTTGCTGTTTTTGTCTTCATAATGATATATTTGGCCCTCTTACCTCTAAGAAGTACAGGTTAAATGAATAACTATTCAAATGAAAAGAAAGACAATTCTTTATCGCGTTCTGAGGTATAGGCATGTGCATTGCATTCCTACCCTACCCTTAATGCAATAGCGTGAAACAACTTTCTCCAAGCACAAATCCCATAAAAATTTTAAAAATTGCTATATTGGAAAACGACCAGAATGATTTTAGATGGCAGACTATCCCAAGCCACTACATGCTACTTAGGGTGCAAGAATCCCACCTCCACAAGTTTCTAAAAGTTCCATCAGTCATGTTGTGAACTTTGGCAGAATTAACATATGAACCAGATTTGGCAGGCCAAATAACACCATCTTGGTTTCCAGGAATAAAATCTGATTGGGCTCCCCTACAAAGTATCAACACAATTAGTCATTTCCACGATCTGCTTGTAAAGCATAGTGTAACATGAACTCCCTCACAATAGATGGATGAGAAACCTTAGGTATCAATAAGTGCAGTTGTCTGTTTATGCATCCTACCGGAATGAAAAACCTAAAGGACTACAGGCATACCCAAGTTTTTATGATGGACCTAGCTCTTTTGAAAAGCTGGGCAATATATCCATTCTCTCTTTTTGCCTTGTTACCATCAATTGAAACAGCCTTGTATACATTTGCATTCTGTTACTGGTTCTCAGAAACTTCTGCTGTTGTGCAGATAGAAAACCTTGCCCTTCCACATCAACCATAGACACAGATGAGAATCAGGAGAAGATAAAAGGCCAAATTTTCATCTTTTAACCCTCTTGAAACTCTCAATCTTCCCTCCCATAATATGCTTGTCTTTCCTTCAGAGCGCTGAAGATAACTTTAAGAGGTGGCATTTCCAACACCCCACTGCGGCCCGGGGGGGGGGGGGGGGGGCCCACTTCCCATCTAGGTTAACCTTTCTCCAACTAAAGAAGCTATCTTCTAGAAACTGAAACAGATTCCTCCAGGCCAGGCAAACATTGTCACTTAATGCAGTAAACTCTATTGTTAAGCATTTTAGCGTGCTCTTAACTCCTTTCAATTTCACCCAAATACTTCCCCTTCTCCTTCCAAACATAGGCCTATCCAGACCTACACTACACTTGCTTTGCAATCTGCAAAAAGTCCGTTCACCAAGGAATGTTCTGAATCAAATTGATCTTCTGGCGAACATTGCTCGCAATTAATAACAGGGGTATGATCTCACACATGACCTATGTCCAAATAACAATAAATACATAAACATCCATTCTAGAGAACAAGTTATCCTCCTTTTCTCTAAGTCTGATTATTCATTATTACATANTGAGAACAAGCATTAGTTTTCGTAATAGTATTGTCAGACATATATCTTTCTAAACTCATGAGGGTTGTTCATCTACAAATTTATTGCCACTAGTGTCATCTCATGATGTACTGGCAATGCTGGGTTTGCACGGCCCTCTTTCTGTATTCGTCTTGTGTGAATTGAGCAAGTATCCTATGGGTGCCCTCCTTTTTCTGCATCCATGTGTCTCAATTTTGTTTACTTCTGGATTTGGAGTTTAGCAGTAAGAATTATTCTCCATTACTTCCAGTCTATATTTCCTGCTAATCGATATATCATACTGTTCAGCCAACCGCTGCTCGTTTTCTTAATTACTGACTAGCTGGATTACCTGGTCAGTTGTATCTTCAAAAACATGATCTGCTAATCTTATCGGGTTATCCCAAAACTAATGCTGCCTTTGTTGGTATGTGAATGACTGAGTTCATTATCTGCATGTTGTATGCATAGTTTGCTGGAGCTGCACAATCTCTGGGTGCTGGAGCACTCCTAGTAAATCCTTGGAATATCACAGAGGTGGCGGCTGCAATTGGCAAAGCCTTAAATATGTCAGATGAAGAGAGAGAAAAAAGGCATCGGCTTAACTTTAAACATGTCACAACTCATACAGCTCAGGAATGGGCTGAAACTTTTGTGAGGTATATCACTATAAGTTCAATATCGTATTATCCTTGATATAACTATGATGACTCAAAGCTTTTATTGCTATGACTATGAGAAGCAAGTTCTTTGGTATCTGAATGCTAATTAGTGCGGTGATATGCCTTCAAAAAATCAAATAGTATAAGAATCCAAAAAGGATAATATCACAACCACACATTATCCAGATATGGGACTGTTATGACAAATTGATGCTTCACAAGTTTCTTTCATCCAACAATTTAACTTCATTAATTTTTCCCCAACAAACTGGCTTTGCTTGACATTGCTAAGGTTTAAATGCTCTAGCTAATTTAGCTAATGGATCTAAAGCTAATTTATGTTGATTTCAAGTATACTGGATTAATTGTAGAATTATATGTGAGCTTAGTGGACTGTATATTAAGCATTGACAGTCTTTTGGATACAATCTCTCTACTTGTCTAGACAAATTGGTGGGTCTCTTCTGATATCTGCAAGCAATGATATTCACTATAAATAACATGAACAAGAACTCAAGGAGTCAGAAAACAAAATGTTAAATCCGTTTTGGAGAGGCATTGCAGGTCATAAGAAGTTAAATTCTATACATTTTTCTTAATAGACGATCTGTTCTAACAATTGTCTCATTTTGCAGTGAGCTGAATGACACAGTTGTAGAAGCTAAATTAAGGATAACACAAATACGACCTGTACTTCCAGTTGAATACGCTGTTCAGCATCTCTTGAGTTGTAGTAATCGATTACTCATACTGGTACAGTACAAGCTGGTCATTCTGTGTATTCATTTTCTTTGTTAATTTTGCCGTAAAATTTGCTTGCAACAATTTTTACCTGACAATTAAGGGATGTTGTGTCTAGCTTCGAGGAGTTTCNAGCTCCATTTGGGAACATTAACTTTTGCCCCATTCCAATTTCTTAGAAGTTAGTGGTGGAGGAGAAAGCAAAGGTGGGGGGAGGGGGAGGAAGGGAGAAGTTCAAGCTCTTAGAAGCTAAGACCAAACACATTTTACTCAACTTTTGCATGCATGCTTGTGTAGTTCTAGTGCATTATTGTTGCTGCTCCGTTCAAATCATATTTTTAAGTATTTCACTACTAAATTTGTTATGCTGAGCCCGCTTAAGTTGGAAACTGAAGAACTTTAGGTTGTTATACTTGAATATTCTTTTTTTTTTAATTTTTCTCATTTGAAAAATGTTTTTATATACATAGATATTACCAGAGCCTTCAGCACTTTCGTCACTATTCCCAACCATTCTCCAAATCTCCAAGAGTCTGTTGCAGTTCTTTCTTTGTTTTCTTCCCATCACCACAATTTGATTAGAGCCCAAGTCACTGTGATAAGTTCAACATCCATGTTTTGATGTAGTTGTGCATTTATGCTCTGAAACGAGCCTAAGCTCACAGCGTTTTATACATCAGGATAACAATGAGCCAAGAACAGTGTGACGGAAGAGTTTCTGGATTTGTGCACACATTAAATTTTCTTGCCTATGTCCTACCCACATCCACCTTATATAGGTCCCTATCTGCTTAACCATCAGAGGATAAAAAATTTAAAGCTTACTATACAGATATGCTACCCAAATCCATGAGTGCGGCACTTAAGCTAACTGCTTCTCTACCCATGGGTAAACCATGACCCATCTATTTACCCTATCAAACCCACCAAAGATGGAAACTGACTCGTGGTTAGGCCCTATATGAGGAGTTGAGGAAGAGGATGAAGATTTGTTACTTTCATGGTTTATGGGTATAGGGTAGATCAGGGTGCATATATATCGTAAAAAACTTACCGTACTCGCTACTAGCTTTGTTATTATTTTGGCACTCATACCATATACATTACCTGTTTGCTTGTACCTGTATGAACCTGAAATTGCAATCTTTGTAGCCCCCACCCTCCCGCCAAGAAAAAAAAGACAGAAATTCCTATTGCTAATAAGCGGTATCAGATGTAAATGTTCTCGTAGCATTCATTATTCTGGAATTAAAGCTCCCTATCACAACTTAGGATGTCAGCAGCTCTCTTGTTGAGTACTAGTTTGGCTGTTCATCTTTGAATCTTCTACTAAAAGTTTCAAAACATGATTAAAAATGCTGAATATTAGAATCAACTTTCTAGTGATGCATTGACCGGAGTTCGAATCATGATACTTGCCATAGTTCCTTCATAAATACTGCTCTTCACTAGATATTTCTTTTCTTCCGAATTTCTAGTTCTAGAAAGGAAACATCAAAGTAGCCTCCAGCTTCTCCAGCTTTCAGGTATTCTACTATTGTATAGGTGTTTCATGGCCACCATTTGCATCACTTAATCACCATTGCTATGATTGGACTTCAAGTACATCGAGTTCAACTCAATAAATTTGGCCCGTGCTCTTGATGTCTGACTATGGAGAGTACCTAACAACTTGTCACTGCCACTTCCCTTCCTATTTTCTTAAAAATTGTTTGACGTAATGCTATACTCTCATCTGCTTGATTCTTAAACTGTGCACATGGTTGTGATTAATAACAGTTTGCTGATAAAATTCTGTAATTTATTATACCAGATGTGTGTTTTCTTTATATCAAGTTCTGCTTCATGGATTGGAATTTCTTTATTTTTTGTATGCATTTACTTGTAGGCAGGAGTTGGAAATTATTTAATATAGACCTATTGCTGCCTGCTGACTCTTCTGCGAACTTTCAGGGGTTCAATGCAACGTTGACTGAAGCAGTTGATACTCCTGGTAGAAGGGGTGGAGATCAAATAAAGGAAATGGAACTCAAGTTGCATCCAGATCTGAAAGAGTCTCTGACTGTTCTTTGCAATGACCCAAAAACGACAATCGTTGTCCTCAGTGGAAGTGATAGAACTGTGTTAGATGAAGTACTCATCTGTCTTGTTCTGTTCATCTGTTTTTAAGTCAATAAATTCTTTCTTGGCTGTGTCATTTGGGTATGCTTTGTAGTCTAATTTAGGCCTTTTGTCAACCTTTGCAAATTTTTTGAGCATATCTAGTGGTACTAATGTCTAATTAGTGGCATCTGACAGCATCATTAACTGTTGGACTACAGGGAATTTGATTCCTTGTTATAACTGCTCCTGATCTCATTTCTTGTGCAGAACTTTGGAAATTTTGACATGTGGTTGGCAGCAGAGCATGGAATGTTTTTACGTCATACGAGAAGAGGAGATTGGATGACAACAATGCCAGAGCATTTGAATTTGGACTGGGTTCCCAGTGTCAAGGTACCTGTTAGCCTCTCCCTATGGAAGAACTCTTGCATGCTGTCCTTATCTGGGGTAATAGCTTAAATTATGATCAGTTATGGTCTAGTCTCTAACTTCACTATCTTGCTTTTTTCAGCATGTTTTCGAGTATTTCACCGAAAGGACTCCACGGTCGCATTTTGAACTTCGTGAAACTTCCCTCGTATGGAATTACAAATATGCTGGTAATAATTTAACTTAATAATTTATCATTTTCCCCTTAATTGTGACCTCTATGTTACCTCTCCATTCCTATTAATGCTCGACTTTTGTAGACTTTGAATTTGGAAGACTGCAAGCAAGGGACATGTTGCAACATCTTTGGACTGGCCCTATTTCAAATGCATCTGTAGAAGTTGTGCAAGGCAGTAGGTCAGTTGAAGTTCGAGCAGTGGGTGTAACAAAGGTAATTGTTATGGCTTTTTCTATAATTATATGTTTAGTCTTATATATATGTCTAATCCAGGGAAGGCATTTACATCAAGTTTTGTTACTGCTTTTTCTTTAATGCAGGGCTCGGCTATTGATCGTATATTAGGGGAAATAGTGCACAGTAAACCGTTGACATCACCAATTGATTATGTCCTATGCCTTGGTCATTTTCTGGAGAAGGTAAAATCTAAATCTAAGGTTGAGGATTTTCTTCTTTTTTTCTTTGTTGGCTGAAAGACTGACAAAATAGTGTGGAATATGTAGTGAATTCTTCAAT
>BSSO01004978.1:0-13735 GCA_030267885.1 Mesembryanthemum crystallinum | reverse complement strand
CAATTTTTTTATTTTCTTTATGAAATAATTATATTTCTTGAAAAAAAAAATCGATTTTGACTATAGGTTCATAGTTATATGGTATAGATTCATAACAATATAACTACAGATTCATAAGTGTTAGTTAATGAACACATATTCATTACTTAAAAAAATTATCAAAATTTTTTATTTTTGACAAAAAAGAAAAAAGAAAAAAAAAACATTGTTAATTTTGACTATAGATTCATAACAATGTAATCTCAGATTCATAAACGTAAGTTCATGACTATCTATTTTAAATCATTTTTCTTTCTAAATTTTTTTTTTTTTTTGAAAAATGAAAAAAAAAAATCATCATAGATTCATAAATTATTACCAGAGATTCATATGTAATTTTCATATAGTACAGATTCATAGGACTTAAACCTAGATTCATAGGGAGC
This sequence comes from Mesembryanthemum crystallinum, assembly GCA_030267885.1. NCBI lineage: Eukaryota > Viridiplantae > Streptophyta > Magnoliopsida > Caryophyllales > Aizoaceae > Mesembryanthemum > Mesembryanthemum crystallinum. The sequence continues at coordinate 13,310 of BSSO01004978.1, read as the reverse complement.
ACCTAGAGCTAGGTGCTCTTGAGAGCACCATTTACATATTGACCTATTGGCATCCACATGGCATACTAACAACAAATGGACCCAACTGTCAATTTTATTTGATTTCAAATAAATACATAAACAAATAAGAAAAATTATTAAGTCTCAATAATCAAGCACCTAAAACATGTAAATATTAGATTGTTTTGGAGTAACATTACATAAATGCATTTTAACTTTTAAACTAATGTCATATTTAATTTGCTAAGTATTGATGTGAGACGAGTAGACACAAGCATGTCATCCTCCACTACAAATGGGTGACTAAGTATCCCACGTATCTACTTGGGTTCTACCCAATTTTATTGGGCAAAATATAAGACAAATGCATCTCATTTTGAAATATTTCTCAAATCAAATGCAATGAAAATTATTACTTTTGGAGTTGGGTAAGACAAAGTATTTTTACTTTGTGATTTGAGAGTAAATATTATGTACAAATTAATAATCATAATTTTATATAAAATAAAGGAAAAGTTTCATTGAGTTATATTGAGGTATGACCAAAATAAAAATTATTGAATTAAAATGCATTTTCCGGCAAGAAAAAAGTTTTTCCGATGAGAGAATGGGTGCATTTTTGTACGACGGGGTAGAAGTTGGGAGTATTGGCATTAATTTCGAAAGTTGGGTGTATTTTTGTTTGTTCGGCAAAAGTTGGGAGTATTGATGTTAATTTTTCCTTTGATTTATGACATGTTTGGGTTGTTTGTTAACATAAACTCTCTAATGATTTTGTTTACATCATCACTATAACCATCTTAGAGAACAAACACAAAGCCCATTTGTTAAAAATGGTTAGCCTTCTACTTGTTCAGCTAGAAATTAAAATCGTCGTATCTTCCTCGACAGTTAGAGAGTGAAACAACTTCCCTCTCATTTCCCTCTCCTTCACATACTACACAACACACAGCACAGGCCCATTTACAACACAGGCCCATTTACTCCACTTTTCTATCGTTATTATCGCTATTGCACTTGCTGGATTTGAGTGACACGGGATCTATGGCGGCAGACCGGCAAATGGGAGTTAGGGTTTCGGAAATGGAGAACGATTGATAGCGATCTCGATGGTGGCGAAAAATCAAAAGGATTGATAGCATCAGGGGTTAAGCTACTCGTCATCAAATTGGAGAGTGAAAAGATAGAGAAAGAAAGATGAGAAACTAAGAGCGGTGAGCGGAGTCGACATAAGGGGGTTTTGCTGTTGGGTCTTACCGTTTCAAGGGTTTTAGATCTAATGTCTATTTATTCGCATTTGATGGCTCCCAAAAGAAACTAGTTTAATCACAAGCAACACCTCTTCATTGTGTATGAAAAAGTATAGATTTACTCTGGGTCATCCCATTCGACTATGCTAAACCGTATTCGAACCTTTGTTTAAGAAACAAAGGATTGCCGGCATCCCAACCACAGTGTTAGCAAATGATACATCACTAAAGCTAAAATTAGTGGATAACCCATGTAAAATTCGGCTTCGTATCTGATCCTCGTATGTTTGTACTTTAGGGTCGGAGAAAAGTGGCAAAACCAAATTTTACATTAATATAAAAATATTGTAAAATTATATAATATAACATAGTATAATATAATTAAATTACAGTAAAGTGAGTTCAATTGACCACCGTTCTTAGAGCGTAGCTCCGCCCCTGTCGGAGAGGTACACACACGGATAACGAGTGGTACTGTCTTCAAATTATGCAATTCGTGGGGGTATTTTGTTATGAAAAAGGCGATTAATTTCATTGACCGAACTGATTCTGTGGATTCGATGAAAGAGCATTTTCGAAATTTTTGTGTGATGATATGTGATGGCAGCCGACTGATTAAGTTATGAGATTTAGTGGTTGAACACATGTTATATCGAACAAATTTGGACCTAATCTTTGCAGATTGGTAGAAGATGATTTACAATTGGAAAACTATGGGGTAAGATTTGGTGAAATTGATAGATATACCCATATTATTAATGTTATACAACACCAGGTGTAGATACAACAAGACACACAGAGGTGTCGGTGAGGATGATGGCGAGGTACTCTAAGAGCTTGATGACAGTGTTAAGGATGATAAGGCACAAGATTTAATTGTATGGACGGCGGTGAAAGCTGGAATAAGGTATATGTGCTAAACTCTACTGATTTTTATTTTTTCCTCTTACCCTTATTTATAATGTAATGTTGTTGTGATATTTATTTATTTATTTATTTTTAATGTTTTAGGGAGCGTGATGACAAAGATGCTAAAGATAAGGTATTAATACAAGATGAAGATATTAAGGATTTTTGAGCAATGGTCTTTAGCATAGGTGTAAACAAGCAAAGAAAGATGATATAATTATATAGGGTAAGAGATTTTATGTTGAAAGTCTAGAACATTTGTAGAAATATCTCTAATTTGTGTTGAAATTCAATTTTCATGCATTTTTCATTTCCTTGCAAATAGTTGATTTGAAAAATAGTTTTACCAAAAGAATTGAGTGAGTAAGTACACAAAAAAAAAAAAAAAAATGATTTGTTTATCTAAATTCCTCCGCCCACTTCACTCAAATAAAAAATGCAAAAGAAAATGATTGGTTTCTTTGTAAGAATGTCTATCATTTTGCAAGTTTACATTAAGAGATGTCAATTTGCGAATTTGGATTCTCTGTTGTTGTAGTTTGTGATTGTTTCAATGGTTATTGAACTTGTTTTTATCAACGATGTTTAAAGCGTTTTTTAACTAGGTGTCTCATGTTCCCCTCGTCATGAGCTATGTAGCTTGTGTATGGTTTTAGCTAAACAAACTGGTCAATTATTTTTTGTAACTCTACCTTTTCTTGATTTTCAAGTTTTTTATAAACTTGGCTACGGTACGGTTAAGGGTGTTTGTGGTAGTTTCACCCGGTTTTTTTAGCATTTTTTTCAAACCGTCACCGTGCCGGAAAATATAACCGATAAATAGGCTACCTAATTTTTTGTTCGATTTTCAGGCTAACCGGTAAATTTACATTTTTCCTGTTTTTTGGTTAATCGTTTTTGCTAAATATCAAACCCTAACCGTACCGTTTAACCGTAATTTTTATTCGGTTCCCTTATTGTATCGATAACTACCGGTTTTTCGGTACGGTTTTTTGGTTTCAGTTTTCTATGAATTTCCTAACTATGGTTGGAAGAGAATTATTTTCAGTACTCTCCTTTACTGTGTTCAGTATAATTGATAAAAATAAAAAAATATGCTCCCTCCGTCCATTTCAAATGTTGTCAAACCATCCAAAAATAAGCCCATCTCAATGTTTACAAACCAACTTTATCCCACTTACTTCTCATTAATACCCCTCCACTATAAACCGAGTAATATTAAAAGTTCAACTTTAAACTCACTTCCCAAATAAAAATGGTTTTATTTTTCCTCACCCTTTCTCTCTCTATTCTCTATTTATCTCTCCACTTTAATATTTAAATGTTATACTTCAAGGGGTAAAATTGGGAAAAAAAATCCCTTTTTTTTGTTCCTTAATTTCCGTGCAAATTTGGTTTGACAACGTTTGAAATGGACGGAGGGAGCATATAGCAACAATACATGGAAGAAAAGAAATGCAACCAAAAAATAAGGGGATATAAATTCATCCCAAAATAACAAGATACATCTAAATAAACATCTTAAGATAGAAAACAAAATATATACCAAACTTTCATACAATCTTCCAATACTCCCCCTCAAGTTGGAGCGTGTGGATTTGAAATGCCCAACTTGAAACGCAAATCTTGGATTTGTCGTTGACCCAACGCTTTGGTGAAAATATTAGCTAGTTGATCATTCATAGAAATTTAACGAGTAATAATTTCTCATAATTGAATGCGTTCCTGCGCAAAGTGGCAATCAACCTCAATATGTTTGGTACGCTCATTGAAACGAGGTTGGCGGCAATATGTAGAGTAGCTTGATTATCACAGTGCAACATAGCTGGGGAAGTAGGAATACGAAGGAATTTAAGTAGGCCACACAATCAAACTAACTTACTCGTACTGTTAACCATAGCCCTTATACTCAGCTTCGGCAGAGGACCGGGAGATAGTGGGTTGTTTCTATTGGAGAATATGCTAGGAAATAATAATGGTTGAAAATATTCCAAATATTAGAAGATTGTAATATGATTTTAAATCTAAATTAGTTCTAGAATAATATATTAGAGATTATATTTACCTAGCATATAAGGCAAGCAATATGTGTTGTGATTATGTAGGATCTTAGGCTTATCTGAGTTGTCTCTATAAATAGGGGTCTTCCCCTACATATTAATACAAGTCATTGTTCCTACTCCTATTGTATTAGAGAAGTTACTTTCCTGGTAGCCTTAAAATTCAAGCTTCCGCTAAGCCGCCGGAAGGTGGCCTTAAACCGTCCGGCGGACCACTAATTTTGTTTTTATTACGTTTTTCCCCCTTTTAAATCTTTATTACCTTCATGATTCAATACAGTGCAAACTCCTGCCATTATCGACCTTACCAAATACCTCACCCTCACTGCCATGCCCCGTCACTGCCATGCCTCATAACTGCTTCTTCTTCGTGTGCCATATCGCACCGTTTTCTACCTCCCAATTATTACCCATGACAGCTTCTTATCCTCATCAAGTTGCCCTCTATATAATCAGATTCTCATTATTCACTTTAATTTATCTTTTGTGCGTCCTGTCTTTTAATTTCTTTGGGAGTTGAGGGCTTGGTTCTTTAAATGGTTGAGTAGCCCTTGATTTTTGCCTCCCATATCTTATCTCTTGGGAGTTGAGAGTTCAATTGTTGCCAATCTAATCAAATCTGGGTCGTGCCTCCCTTTCAAATGCCTACACATTTATACTCATTCTCTCTTAACACAATGTAGGCTCATCTAGATCTCTCTCCCTTATCCATTGAGTCTTTCCTCTCTCCAAATTCTAGTCATTGAGTGAATTATTTTTTTCGGAGTCAATTTCCATGCTCAAAGCATTTTGAGGCCATTACAGTGTTTGGGTATCTACTGTGAACTGTGATTACGGAGGCGTGGTAGACAAATATCTCATTCATGGTCAATCGCATCGTTTGATGATCGATCGCTGTGATTGTTGGGGCGTATTGAAGTATGCTAGGAAATAATAATGGTTGGAAATATTCCAAATATCTATATACATATATTAAAACACAAACTCCAAACCTAACCTTTCAATTCTATGTGGCAAGATTTAAAGGTTTGTAAATCTAAACTACATCCAAACCTAAACTTTGTTGTCAATGGAAATTAATACTAACGGTTACAAATTAATTATGTTATGTTCTTAAATTTAATTCAATACAAATAATTATCACTTTTCCTAATTATTACTCTCATCTTATGAATTCAATATTCAATTGTTACAAACTGGTATATCATTAATATGAATTATTATAACTATAGGGAGTTTTCACAAATAAATACCACTTTTGGTAATTATTAAATATTCATAGAGAATCAATGAGTGTATTCCAAGTTAAGCTTGACAATTTTTAAAAATTATTGAGAGCATACAAATTTTCACTGGCAACCTTTAGACTCCACATCCATATTAATATAATTATCACCTCATCATAATCCGTGCATCGCACGGGGGTTACGAGTTAGTTAGAAGATTGTAATATGATTTAGGAAAATTTGACATAAATAATCCCACCTATTGGGTGTCAAATGAAAATAATCCATCTTTAATGTAATTTTGGGAATAATCTCAACTTACAAAAGTATCACAACAGTGGTCCAGCTTTTGACGGAGGTTAACTTAGTTAGCAGTTGCGATAACATGGTAATGCAGTCAGGATCTAAGAGGGAGGTTTATTGGTAGTGAGTTGCAATAACGTCATCGCAACTACTAACAGAGTTAACCTCTGTTAAAGGCTGGACCACTGTTGTGACACTTTTGCATAGTTGGGATTATTCTCAGAATTACGTTGAAGATGGATTATTTTCATTTGACACCAAATAGGTGGGATTATTTAAGTCAAATTTGCCTATGATTTAATATCTAAATTAGTTCTAGAATAATATATTAGAGATTATATTTACCTAGTATATTAGGCAAGCAATACGTGTTATGATCATGTATGATATTAGGCTTAAATGAGTTGTCTCTATAATAGGGGTCTTCCCCTACATATCAATACAAGTCATTATTCCTACTCCTATTGTTATTTCTACAGTTTCTTGGTTTTCCAAAATATAAGAGTAGGAGTACAACCCAATTTAACTAGATAGCCCGTGACAGAACGGCGAGTCATCAGACAACTTGCCCGATTGGAGTCACGGTAGGCTAAGAGTAAGATTACTAGATGATGATGACAGAATTCCTTGTCCCGGACAAGATTTCAAGTAACATAGAAGACGTAAACTGCATCCCAATGACAATCTCTGGGATCCTGCATAAACTGGCTAAGAATATGAACAGTATAAGTAATCTCTGGTCGTGTGATCGTGAGGTAAATGAGACGACTAATCAACCGGCGATATTGGGCAAGATAGATATAGAAGTGCCCGAAGCATTAGAAAGAGCTTGTGTTGTTGCTCCATTGGGAAAGAAAAATGCTTGGCCCCTAGCATTCCACATTCAATAACGATGTCAAGAGTATACTTGTGTTGGCACAAGAAGAGACCTGTAGGCAGGGGCGAAGCTACATGGGGGGCTGGCATAGGCCTGGCCCATGTAGCCCGCCCCAATAGTATTTATAATCGATATTTTGGACCCTGCACGTTATATATAATTAAAATACTCATAAAATAATGAATTGATCATTTAGCTCAGTGGCTAAGGTGTAATTACCTGTAGCATAGTGCTATCACTTTTTTCATTTCTTTTTACTTTTTCTTTATTGTAATATTTGAAGTGAAACATTTGTAGCATGGTGCTTAACTATTTTTTTTTCTTTTAATAAAGTTTGTTCAATATGGAAAACTTGTTAACTATAATTCCTAACATGATATGATGAAAGTATTTATACATTATTATTTATATATCAATTTTGTTTATTCATCACCTAATGTTGTATTTTCCCATTATTTAATAAGTGGTTATTGTGGAAAAAAGCAAGTAATTCTCTTTTATGTGGCCATTTGGTACATTTCTATACAAAAAAATGACGATCAATTTTCTATACTATCCTTCATTTGCATCTAGTAAGTAGAGAAGTGATAATTGAAACAGGTCAATTATTAAGAATGGAAAGAGTATTCATTTTATAATTGAAATAGCTCTACATTATTATAGTGTTAATGCAAGATGACATGGCAAACACATGTAATCTTACATATGATGTAGATAAGTGACGTGGATGCCTATGTGTCAAGTCCAGAATTCGCATGTGTTCTATTTGTATGCCTCTGTGCGTTGCACCGGCTCAACTCTATGCTATTAGAATTTATTTGCTTCATGTGTAAAAAAAGTCAAAGTTTAATTGCAAATTCATTTTTGAAATTCTTTAAAACACGTGTTTAAAGATATCTAACCATATCCAATAGAAACATTGCAATACTATGACCAATCTAATCAATCTGGACAAATGTGTAACACATGACAAAGCTAAAATTTTAAATTAATGTACAATAAAATTAATGTGACATGACATAGAAAAATTAAATTAATGTGGTATTTATATAAAAAAAAAAGACTTAAATATTAATCATATAGCAATAGTGAATTATGTGTGTGCATAAAATGAATCATATAACCCATGAGATCAGAATTACAATTTTCCCATTTGATAGAAAATGGAATGTCCAAATTCATTGAAAACAAATACATGCATGCACTACCTTTTAATCAAATGTAAAATAAGTTCAAGTAAACTTAATAATACTACATTGATTTACTTAATAACATTACATTGGTCACCATAAATCAAAAGAGTAATAATGAGTAACACATGCATTAAATCAAAATTAAATATTAGTGTTAATGCAATATGACATGGCAAGAGATGATGATGTGGTGAGTGTAGAGATGATGTGGATGGGTGATGTGGCTGCCCACATGTCAAGCCCAGAATTCGCATGGTTGCCTTCTTAATAATTGAACCATGTAAGTGAACTATATAACCCATAGATTGCCTTCTTGGAGTGAATACTACTGATATACTCGCAAGGGCACGAGAGTATCGAAGTAGTAAAATATCGATCCACGAGGACTCTTGGTCAAACACTAGGCTTTTCGCGATTATGCGATCTAAACTGATCAATAAATGGAGCCGTAGGGTAATAAAGGATCTAATTAAATTAGGAGAACTAATGACAAACAATTTAACTAGGAGCAAGGAAGGTCAAGATCAATGTAAGGTTTATACTAGGATTTAAGTTCACCTCTAACTAAGCTAATCATGCCTCAAAAATACCCAAGTCCCCAACATGATTATCAATCCAAGATGACATCCACTATAAATATCCCATCTCCTTTCAAAGAATGGGAAGTACTTAATCATGCTAGTGACTCTATTTCTAGATATTAATCACATAATCAAGCCCATTTAAGCCAAGTAGTAGATATTTAGTCACAAAGGATTGCAACCCATTTTCATGGAATCGAATCCTTGGTCCAATAATTAGCCTTTCCAATACTTATCACCATTTTTCAACAAGTAACAAGTATCTAAAACAATAAAATGTTGATCATGCATTTCATCAAGCACTTGGCTTGCTAATCTCAAATCAAGGGGATGAAATGATAATCAAGGGGGAAATAGGATTAATTTGGCATAATCAACTTAAGTTGGAGCTCAACCCAATCCTAGCATAGAAGACTACTCATAAACCATAGCAAAAATCAAAAGAACATTCATTTCATTCAATAATGGAACCATGTTTAAGAGTAGACAAGAACACTAAAATAGATTAAAAGTAGAATAGAGAGGGATTCTTACAAACAATTGAAGATTCTTGCTAATCCAATCTAACTAACCATTAATTAATCTAAAAGTTTGGAGCTTGGATGAAAATGGCAAAAACTAAGAACTAGTAAATGTTGTGAGGAAAGCTAGAGAGAAAAATGAGCTAAAATCTGCAAAAAGTTGCCTCCCCAGTTTGATTAGGTCATTAGCCTTAAATACCCGAAGGACACGTGCCAGCCATCAAGGGGAGGAGAAGAGATCGAACGTTCCGTGGAGAATAGGGAGGAAACGGCTGTTTTCCTTGAGAAACGGCCATTTTCCCTTGCCTTGGGCCAAAATGGCTGTTTTCACGGGAAAACGGTCCCCTTCTTGGACCGTTTTCTTCTTGCTTTGCCTCTTCTTTGGTTTTCCAGCAAGTTTGGGGGTCGTTTTGGGGTAAAAACGCCCCCCCAAAAAAACGGCCCTTTGCTTCCAATGCTCCTCTTTTGCCTCTCTCTTGAGCCCAACTTTCCCTCGATTATCCCAATTGGTGTAAATCACCTACAAAGAGGCAAAATAACACAAAAGAGACGAGGTAAAAGCTTATCTATGATAAGCTTGGGTTAGTAGCTCAAGAGAATAGTTATAAGCACAATTATAGACTAAAAAATGGAGTAAAAGAACACTAAAATCTAGGCTAGAAATTAGCCTATCAAACTCCCTCATGCTAGAACCTTGCTTGTCCTCAAGCAAGCATCAATCAAATAAATCCAAGCAAGTGAGGGAAGAAACACATAGAGGAGAGAGAAAATGGAAAGTGATGTAAGAATGATGAGAGAGTGATGTGATATGACAGGCGCAAATCCCAAAAAATCCTACATGATGTAATAAATGAACATTATTTATTGTAGATGAGGGAGTGGCATATGTTGTAATATTAGCCAACTCCGAGGGCAGTTAAGCTTTCCTCTTTTCCTTAGACAACTTGGGCTTTAGCTGGAGCCCAATTAATTAAGGGCCACTCTAAGCTCAATTTTTACCTAATCAATTTCAATGGCTGGAATGAATTGTGTGATGGGTTGATGGAGGATGAGAGAGAAACAGAGAGAAACAGAGATAAAGGATTGAAATCTTCCTTTTTCGTCCCCTTTCAGTTTTTGAAATATTTTTTCAGTTTTGTAAAATGATTTTTTTCCTGGTAACCAAACACAGGAAAATCAGTTTCGAATTGTGTTTTCCATGGAAATTAATTTTCAATTGAAAATATTTTCCGTCCGACCAAACGGAGTTAATTTCGAAATGAGTTGTTAAGAATTTAAAAGTTTAATACGGTGAGTTTACTATTATTCTAACCCAAGTGCAAAAATTTTTTCCTCATAAAGGATGTCTTACCCTTATTGTATAGTCAAAAATCCTAACCGGAAACATGGAATATGCACCATTGCAGCTCGAACTCGAACGCATCACAAACAACAATTCGAAGGCACCAATGTGTCAAAATTCAACCAAAGCATATCTCCCAAGTTACTGTCCTCATCCTACGTCTCTTTCCAAAGGTTTGAAATCCGTAACATATTTTGTAATATTGTCCACAACCTTAACATATTGGGATTAAGATATAACACTACTACTATCTAAGTATTTATACATTGACTAGTATTTCATGCTTGAACTATATGCTCAATTGAATGTAAATCAGTAAATATCCGATTATCATGCAGCACGTAGTACATTTATTAGGCATTAGAATAGTGGTTCTTTCTCATGTAGTAGCAAAAAGCCATGTAGTATTAACTACCATTACAGTGATTACAGTATTACACCCTTTCTTAGCTCAAGTATAGTAAAAGGAGATAAAAAAAATTAAGACTACTTTTTTAGTCAAAACTTTGACTTTTAACTTTACAAATAAGTTTGTTTAGGAGATGAGAGAAAGGGAAAAAAAATCTTTCATGATTGGCCATATACTCATATATTAGGAGATAAATATTTGATTGGCCTCCAACCATGAGTTTAAACTTTTGGTTGTGTTGTTCTTTCATATAGTATCAGAACTTCAATGACCAATAAGTTTTGAGTTCGAATTCCACGCTCCTCCAACCATCGGCTTAAACTTTTGGTTAAGTTAGTTCTTTCACAGTATATATAAAAAGCAATGCCAAAAGTCCTATGATTCTGTGGCTAAAAACTCGATCTAGTGAAGCATATCAAGAACTACAGTCACATAGAAACAAAACCAAACTTGAACTTTCTTAAGACGAAATGCAAGTCATATACAAGCCTAATAGGCTAATACATTTGCTAACTACAAAAATTCTTGAGCTTAACATATGGCCTAGTGTACTTGCCCGACAATATCCTGGAAGCAACAACAGCATTGGCAGCTTCAGAATAATGAACTCCGTCCCAGCTCACAGAACGCGAGGGATCAACACAAGTGGTTGCTGTGGGCTGACCACACGTCTTCTTATCTGCAAAGTTATGTGGAGGTCCTCCATGGCCGCAACAAGCCATTAATGGGTTCTCAAAGCCTGCGAAAAACTCGTCATAATTCACATAATAGGTAAGTGGGAGTCACTCTTCAGAGTCACCTCACTAAAACTAAAGTCACCCCTTTAAAGTTAAGAGTCACCGTAAGAGTCACTCTTCTAAAATGTGGTCTATACAAAAAAACCAAGTTTATGCAAGAGGCACTTAAAACTTTACCGTTTGACGATAGACATATATATACTCATCTAATACCGTTTCCTGAGATTTTAGTTTCTATAAGGAGATTAGCTAGGTCTTACCATATTTGCTTGGATTGGCAAAGAGATCGTATTTGATAGCATACATATCAGTGTAAACAATCACGGCATCTTGGATTTTGGATGTCAGTCTATCATAAAGGTTACTCAATCCGTCATTGAAAGCTTTTGAAGCATTGTTATAAAGTGTCATGCATCCTGCTTCATCAAGTTCGCTATCGTTCTTCTTTTGCAATGCAAGTGTTTTTGGCAAACATCCTAGCGGCCCAGTATTGTATATCCAAAACTTTCTACCACCCAGTTGGTATAATGCCTGCAAGATGAGGAGATAACTTTGTTCATTTCAACTGTTTCGCGTTAAACTGAATAAATAATGATATATGAGAAACCACGGTAAGTTTCAGACCTGAACTAATGCAATAGGGCCATAATCAAAACCCCCACACAGCGGCAGCGCCAACTAGTACTAGTATTGGAGTAGAATATATAAGAACAATAACAAAAAACTCACCATTGTGGCATTTTCAATCCTCTCAAGGACAACTGGTATCTTGTCGACAACATAATCATAGCTTTCGTTAGCAAGGAATGCAATCGTAAGGTCGTTCTGCCCAATGTCAATTGAATAAACTGCATTTCCAAAATCTTTTTCGCTGATCATCGATCCCTTACCTGCATAGCAATTATTTAAGTGTTTTTGAAGCAGACTAAAATCAATCCGACTGTACACTGTAGGAGATAAAGTGTTCGTATAATGAAATGAATCAGATGAATTTGTACACCTTGTGGCCTGAGCTGTCGTGTTCGATTCTGAAAATGACCAAATTGAAGTGCCTGAATCGACAACCGAAATAGACTAATTTCATCAGTGGAGGAACCAGCAACCGCAAAGTTCACACCGTGACTAAAATCTGTGCCAGAGGATTCTAGATAGGGACTCAGAAAATCTATCTTCAAACTGTCACCTGCCAAAAATAATCAATACATACTCGTTAGCCACCTAAACACGTATATAGGTTAGTAATATACATACATCCAACAACATCATATGAGCAAATTATAGTACTTCAACACACGGTTAACATGACTCGACCTTAATCAAATATACGTACAAATGAAATCAATGTAGAGTCGACCATTGCAGAAACGACCAGCAGTGGTATGGAAGAATTGCTGACCAGAAGGAGGGCCGAGGTAAAAGCCAACACCAGCAGTGAGACCACCTGTATCAGAGTTAGAATCGCCAAAGTTGAACACAATACATTTAGAATCAGCAAAACCAAGGGTTGTCGCTGCTGCAACAATTAGCACTAGTAGAAAGGACATATAATGTGAAGTCCCCATTTTTTGTGGCCTTATTTTTCTCTACATTTGTGTAATTTGTGTTTTTTCAGTATTTGTATACTTGATGAACAGGATCCAATACTAGCTAGTACAGCAAATTGCAAAGATACCAGTTGCAACTTGCAATAGATTAATGCAAGATCACAATTGAATACCAAATCTCGAATGTACACCTCGATCTCAGCTTAAGATATTACACATTGGAATTATAAATTACTACTCCCTCCGTCCCGTGAAGTTCTTTACATTGGACTTTTCACGGTCTCCAATGCGACACTTTGACCATGAATAATTGTAATTTTATATGAGTAAAAATTATAAAATGATGATATTATGAGAA
>BSSO01004977.1:0-13736 GCA_030267885.1 Mesembryanthemum crystallinum | reverse complement strand
TTATCTTTAAATTTATCAAGCAATAGTACTTCACAAGGTTTTGCAACTAGAAAGGTAGTTTTTCAAAAAATAAAAAAATAAATGTAAATTAAATTTATTTTCCTTGTAAAAAAAGGTACAATATCAAGATAGATTATGGTTAAAAAAAATCCAAAATTATAGTACATACAATTCACATTATAGGACATCCTATTCAGTCAAAACAATACTCTACGACAAAAATGCCATTATGCCATCGTTTCCAACTTAATAACATTCATCTCTCCCTCCCTATTTGATAACTTGTTTGTTGTATTATTCGAATCACGATGGTAGAGTAATGAACATAAGGATGATTAATTTTAGTTTACTTATCTTACTATAAGACCCTTAGTTTTGAATGTAAAGCTTAGAGATATTATCTCTATCAACATTTTGTGCATCTGAGATAAAATATTTGACTTTTATCCAATTCAGATCCTCTCCATTTGCTAAAAGAAATGGGACATCCATTTCCTAAATACTGATGGGTAGATCTCCTTCTAGCCAATTTAAAAATAAATAAATTTCAATAAACATAAATGAAAGATAGTGATTTAACCCTCTATTTTTTTTTCTTTTTTTAAAGCAAATGAAGAGGATCTGAATACGAAAATAAATTGGTGATATTGCTGGCAATTCTGTTGTTAAAATAGCAATTAAAATTACTTTGGGCCGGGCCTTTGGTTCCAATCAGCTCGGAGATCTACCTGTCCAGCCCATTCCACAACCAAAATCCAAATCCAAATCCCTACAATCATTCCCATCACTTTCTCTCTCTCACTCTCACCTAAGCCGCTCCATTTCCTCCCCATCTCCATTTTCTTCTCCGGCGATCTCCCCTCCGCCGCCGGCGACTCATCTCCGATCCAATCACACAATCCCACGTGTCATCCATTCATGCATGGATTCCTCACCGGCATCCGATGCTCCGCTACGATGAGAAAATCCGCCACCACCACCACCACCACCTTCCGCTCAGGTCAGTTCCTCATTTTCTCTCTCCTCCGCCACCACCACCGCCCTATCTCCACCGCCGCCACCTCCACCACCGCCGATTCTCTCTCATCATCCGATGCCGAACCTCCTGACCTAGCTTCGCATCTTTTCTCTCTCCTCTCTTCTCCAAACTGGCAAAACCACCCCTCTCTAAAACGCATCCTCCCTTCGATTTCTCCATCTCATGTATCCACTTTGTTTGATCTTCATCCACTCAATCCCCAGTCTGCTATTAGCTTCTTCTACTTTCTCTCTCAGCGACCTAATTTCAAGCACAATGCTCGGTCTCATGCTTCGCTCCTCGCCATTTTGATTCGGGCTAGGAGTTTTAGCAATGCCGAGAAGATTAGGATGTCGATGATCAGGTCTTGTGATGATGCCGAAGAAGTTAAGTTTGTGTTAGAGACATTGATTAGGTTGAATCAAATTGACGATGATGATGAATTTAGATTTAGGTTGAATCTCAAGTGCTATAATTTGTTGTTGATGGCACTTTGTAGGTTTCTTTTGATTGATGATATGAACAGCGTTTATAAAATGATGCTGAACGATAGTATTACACCTAATATTTATACCTTCAATACTATGATTAATGGTTACTGTAAATTGGGGAATGTGGTCCAGGCTCAGCTATATTTGAGTAGGATTATACAAGCTGGATTGAATCCTGATACGTTTACGTACTCATCGTTGATTTTAGGCCATTGCAAGAACAAGGATGTGAATAGTGCGTACAAGGTTTTTAGGGCAATGCCACAAAAGGGTTGCAGGAGAAATGAGGTTTCATATAACTACATTATCCATGGTTTATGCGAGGACAGGAAGGTTGATGAGGCGTTTAAGCTGTTCTCTGGGATGGCTGAGGACAATTGTCATCCCAACGTGCGTACATATACGGTTCTCATATCAGCATTATGTGGAGCTGGTAGGGGAGTAGAGGCAATAAAATTGTTCCATGAAATGAGGGCAAAGGGCTGTGAGCCAAATGGGCATACGTACACCGTCTTAATTGACTACATGTGTAAAGAGCGCAGGCTTGATGAAGCTAGGAAGCTGTTTGATGAAATGTCAAACAAGAAGCTGGTTCGCAGCGTTGTCACATACAATGCTCTGATTAATGGGTATTGCAAGGAGGGGAGAATTGATGCTGCTTTTGAAATCGTGAAACTAATGGAGCTGAATAAATGTTACCCTAATGTCCGGACTTACAATGAATTGATCAGTGGTCTTTGTAGTAGTAAAAACGTGTCCGCTGCTATGGCATTACTCAACAAGATGGTCGAGCGGAAAGTAGCTCCTAGTTTGATTACATATAACACATTGATTGATGGGCAGTGTAAAGATGGTCATATAGAAAATGCATTTCGACTGCTTAGTTTGATGAAGGAAAGTGATGTGCAACCTGATGAGTGGACTTACAGTGCTATTATCGATTCCCTGTGCAAGAGGGGAAGGATCCAAGAGGCTCGTACTATTTTTGATAATCTGAAGGAGAAAGGTGTGAAGGCAAATGAAGTTACTTTTGCTGCACTAATTGACGGCTATCACAAAGCTGGGAAAATTGATAGTGCCTATTCATTGTTTGAGAGGATGGTTGAAGAGAATTGCTCACCAAACTCCTTTGTTTACAATGTCTTGATTGATGGCTTGTGCACGAGTAATAGAATGCAAGAGGCTAAGCTGTTGTTGGAGAAAATGGTAGATTCAAATGTGAAGCCAGATGTGTTTACCTATTCTATAATTATCAAAGGGCTGCTCAAAGATGGTTCTTTTCATCATGCTCATAGGGCTCTAGAGCAGATGATCTCTCTAGAATACAAGCCTGATGTCTGCACTTACACTGCATTTATTCATGCCTATTGCAGACAAGGAAGCATGGAGGAGGCAGAACAGTGGATGAAGAAAATGAATGAAGCCGGTGTTGTGCCAGATGTCGTGACTTACACTGTCCTAATTGATGGATATGGAAACTTAAGATTACTAAGTCAAGCTTTTAATGTCCTCAAGTGCATGATGGATGCTGGTTGTGAACCTTCTCAGTTTACTTATTCTATTTTGATTAAACATCTATTGAGTGGAAAATGGTCAATGTGTGATGGAAATGAAAATGGAACTAGTACTGATGTGCATCTAAATGCCATCTCTACTGATATTGTATATGTTTGGAAGATAGTGGACTTTGAAACAGTCATGGAGCTCATCCACAACATGAATAAACATGGCTGCACACCGAGTATCAGTGGTTATACCACCATTATTGGTGAACTGTGCAAGCAAGGGCAAATCCAGCATGCTCAGAGGCTGGTTGATTACATGAAACATGGAGCAATTTCTCCTGATGAAGGTATCACTAACTCTATTATTAAATGTTGCTGCAAGGTAGGGATGTTTGAAGAAGCATTTAGGCTGATAATTGACATGGTTAAAATGGGTGAATTACCACAAATAATGTCCTATTCACTGCTTATTTGTGGGTTATGTGAGAAAGGAGACAGAGAAAAAGCAGAGACAGTATTTAGTAGTCTACTTCGCCATGGGTATAGTAATGATGAAATAGCTTGGAAAGTTCTGATTGACGGCTTGCTAAAGAGGGGCCTTGTTGATAGTTGCTCTGAGCTAGTGAAAGTCATGGAGAGCAATGGTTGCCACCCCACCCCTCAGACATATTCCATGTTGATTGAGGGTCTTCTTGGTGGGTCAGAGGGGAGCTAAGACATTATATCTTCGAGGCCTCCAAGCCACATATTCTTCATCTTGGTTGCTGCTCAAAAACTGATACGAAAAGATACAATTTCTGGGATAGGCCTTCAGCTCCCCATGCTATAGAAGCTCGGGTAGAACTAAGATTTTGCTGTGCTGCAAGCTCTCGTGGCTACGGAAGTGATTTCTTATTTAAAACAAGGTCACTGATGTCTTGGTAGCCCAGTGCAGCATTGGAAGGTTCGACAATCTACGTATCATTGTATCAAATGGGAGGCAAGTATCAATTTGCATTTTGTGGTCTAAACTGCTTCCTGTCAAGTTTTTATCCTTGCTTTATGCTTCTGCTGTGCTTATGTGTCCTTGATGAATGTGTTTTCTTGTTTTTGTTCCGCCCCACTTTGGCATGCTGCAACGATAATACTTGTTCAGTATTGTATGTGCTGTATCAAGTTGTCAACCGCGGAAAATTAACAACTTGAGCAATTTCTTACCCTTTTTTTCATGGACAATTTCTTTACATTTCAACAAGAATGTTTGTTAAAATCATTGCATGCGTGCTCACAGGCTAAACTTTAGCTTTAAATATCAGACTACTTGAACTACTTGCTAGACCTTCTTAAGTATAATAATAATAAAAAAAAAAAAAAAAAACAAAAACAAAAAAACACATACACACACACACACACACCTACTTGCTGGACCGTCGTAGTCGACGGTAGGGATTATGGATTTTTTTGACTATGAATCATTAGTCATGTGCTGATATGAGGCATGCTCTTTTCAGAGATAACTTGAAGAAAAGCTAGGGAAAGATAATTTACATTGAATTATGGTTAGTTTGGTAGCGGTGCTGTGTTTTGTGTTAGTTCCTTTACATAGTTGAATTTATGCAATTTGTTTATGCAGTTGATCCAAGGCAAAAAGAGAACAAAATCCAGTTAGAAGCTGGGAAATATTTGTGCATTCTGCTTTCTCACTTTAATGTTCAGTGTTTCTTTAACCTTCAGTGTCGTATATTTCAGGGTAAAGAGGCTGACTTATGCTCCAAACCTTCTTAAGGCTGGCGCCCTGTTGGGCTGTGCTAAATTTGTCCGTGGCATTTTCATGCACTTGTGAAGCTCAGGAGAATGTCAGAACCTCTTCATCTTGAGAGGACTAAGGTGATGTATATCATTTGTACCTGTAAAGCTCAGGAACTTTTCCTGTGTATATGTTATTTCGACTTTGTTTTATGGTGAAATATCCCTTTTCTGTTTTGCTGGATACATTTATTACAGCTTCTTTGGTCTTTCAGTCCTTTTAGTAGTTCCTATTTCTATGTGGATTGTGACATAGAGACAAGTGAGACTTCTTGATCGTAGTAGCTTTATACAAAATTATAGTTTCTTATTTTCTGTTGTTTTGATCCTACTACCCACTATGTGCTTTCCATGGTTATTTCTCTGTGTGCCTTATCTGTCCATCATATAGTTCCTTTGTTGGTTAAATTACAGTCATTTTAGAGGTATGTACACTGATTAAGGAAATGATTAGAGATTCTGAAATTGATTGATATGCCCCTCTAATTGAATGACAGTCACCAAGTTTTGGGAAATGAATGATATTAACACGTCTAATGTTTGAGAGGTGAAAAAGACAGCTAATATTGGAAATTTGATTATTTTGTGCGTTGGAACAATAAAACTGACCCTTATTAAGGGACAGAGGGAGTATGTATTATGTACGTTGGCGTTTGTGAGAAAGATAGTGATCTTGAGTTTTCTTCTATGTGGTCAATATTGATGTTTTAATGTGCTCACTAATTATGTTCTTTTTCTGTTTATTGCTTGTACAGAATCCATTCATGCGCTGAAATGAGCAAGTGGATACAAGAAAGCCACCTATTATCAATGTGGCCGAGTAGCATGGACTATAGGGATGACAACATGTACATAGGAAAAGGGAATAAGGTAACACTAGAACATCTTTGAATGTTGTTCGTATATTGATTCCTTCAAAAGTGGTTGATTGATCATTGAAATAAAAGATAAGCTCCCTAATCTTTCATTCTTTTCGTCTTTGCTACTGCGAGATGGTTGATTGATCATTGAAATAAAAGATAAGCTCCCTATTCTTTCATTCTTTTCGTCTTTGCTACTGCGAGATGATCTTTCAGGATCGGAAGTCTCCAGTAGTGCCTGCGGTAACGTGTACATATGGAGATCAAAAAGTCTAGAAACATTTAAAGTCATGTAATTTGTTTATGCCAATTATTTAATTAATTGTATAATTTCTTATTGCACAGAAACTTGTATGATGCGGTGTCATAGGCGAATAAGGGCCATATCTGTAAGATGTATATTAGAGGGTTAATATAGTTGTTGTTTGGTCATTTGCACATACATTTTGTTCTGTTCAACCGTGATTGGCCAAAACCAATGAAAGTCAGATTAGAAGGCAAACTTGTATTAGTGAAGCTGAGATTTACGTGCTTTGCTAGTATTTGCTAAGAGTGATGGTGACGTAGGCAAGTGCCATACAGCCACGGTTACATTATTAGAAAAGGTGTGTTTTACACCTGGATTAGGGTGGTGTTTCTATCATTTTATTATATTAATGTTGATTATGATTCAATGAACATTATAAAGTTGTTTAGAGGCTGGTTGTAAACTTCTAGTCATGAAATGATAACTACTTGGTTAAACGTAAACATAAGCAATTGTGATTTTATCACTCATATTTTTCTTTCCTCCAACTCTACCTTTACAAAGCTTAAACACGACAACAATTTGAGTAGTAATCAAAAACTTGATGAATATTGCAGAACTCGACTCAACTGCACTAATCTACACCCTTCATATAAATGACCACCAGCAAGACATTCTTTTACAAATGAAGTTACCGATACACAAATTAATAATTGGTCAGGAAAAAGGAATTGCCCAAATGGTGGGACTTGTGAGCTCCTTTTACCCTACTTTATGGTCGGGGGTTTGAATCCTATTACCCACATTTGTGGGGGAATTTCCTATGATAGACTTTTGTCCATCTTCCAGCCTTATGCTTGGATTTCCTTGTGGGCTGGGTAGGGGTGGCTCTATCTGTGCTCGTTAGTCGCATTTTAAAACAATAAAAAAAAATTACTCCTATGTCATCCTTACCTACCCATGCAAAAGAAACAGTTGCCGTATGCGCGTCGAAGACACTTCATACTGCCAGCCATCCAAATTTGATCATAAATCCGTAGAACTCTGAATCACAGTCGCAATATTCTAAACATACCAAGTTCTGATCAGCTGCACAGCTTACCCACCAAATTCATCTCAAGTTTCTCTCATCTCCCAACTCACTCTTCATATTCAAATTCCTCAACATAGTAACTCAAGTGTTACTCTAAAAGTTGCGCATTAATTGCTGTTAGTATTAGCCTCACTGTATCTTCATCTGGTTTTTCTACTTCATAAAATTGAGAAAAGCTAACCAACATCATCCTCTACAGGGAGCCATGGAAGAAGATGATAAGAAGCTACAAATAGTAATGTTTCCATGGCTGGCGTTTGGTCACATAATACCCTTCCTTGAGCTCGCCAAGCGCTTAGCCTTACAGGGACATCGCATTTCCTTTGTGTCCACCCCCCGTAATCTCCAACGCCTCCCAGAAATCCCTCAGAACTTAGCCCCTTTAATCAGTTTAGTGTCTCTTCCATTACCTCGATATGAAAACCTACCACCAGATGCTGAGACCACCACAGACGTGCCCTCTGATCAAGTAGAGTTCCTCAAGAAGGCTTACGACTGTCTACAAGAACCCATGGCAGCTTTTCTGGAAGTTTCTTGTCCAGTGGATTGGATCATCTACGACTTCTCCAACTACTGGTTACCCCCAATTGCGGATAGATTTGGGATCCGAAAAGTTTTCTTTTCAACATTCAATGCTTGGAGCCTTTCTGCCTTTGGTCCGTCATCAAACATGATCAACGATGGTGGTGGTACCTGGACGAAGCCTGAGAGCTTGACTAAACCGTTTGAGTGGATCCCGTTCCCCAACAACCTTATGTATATGCTCCACGAAGCAAAGAAGAGCCTTGGTCTAGCACAGAAGAACGCTTCTGGTGTTTCTGATATGTTTCGTTGTGGATCTTCAATCCATGGCTGTGACGTGCTCGCTGTACGCAGCTGTGTGGAGCTTGAAGCTGAATATCTGCAACTGCTAGAAAAGCTCAATGGAAAGCCTGTTCTCCCTGTAGGGTTGTTGCCAATCTCAGTGGAAGAAAACCAGGGAGCCCAGGAGGACACATGGCACTCAATTAATGGCTGGCTGAACCAACAGAAAAACGAATCTGTGATCTATGTAGCTCTAGGGACTGAGGTAAATCTGAGTCAAGAGCAAATCACTGAGTTGGCACTTGGGTTGGAGCTGTCACAGATGCCATTCTTCTGGGCATTGCAGAAACCTAGAGAAGGTTCAGTGGAACTGCCAGATGGGTTTGAGGAGAGAACCAAAGGTCATGGGCTGGTTTGGACGAGCTGGGCACCACAACCAAGGATACTAGCTCATGCGTCGATTGGGGGATTCTTGACTCACTGTGGTTGGAGTTCCATCATAGAGGGATTTCAGTTTGGAAGGCCTTTAATCATGCTGCCATTTGTGTTGGACCAAGGACCTAACGCAAGAGTCCTAGCGGCAAAGAAAGTTGGGATTGAAATACCGAGGAAAGATGATGATGGGTCATTCACTAGAAGCTCAGTAGCTGAACCACTGCAGGTGCTGCTTAAGGATGAAGCTGGATACAATTACAAAGACGAGGCCAAGAAAATGAGTAGAATTGTTGCTGACCAAAACTTACAGAAACAATATTTTGAAAACTTTCAGGAGCATCTATGTAACCTAAAACCTGTACATTAGGCTCAAGAATTATCTTCAGTTCGTTTAAAATAATTTTGTATTATCTTCAGTTTACCCAGATCAGTTATGTATGCTGGGGGAGGTGGAGGGGGGGATTCCTGTTGCCCGAGAAGTGTAACCACAAATGCCTAGACAGATTGGTTGTGTATCTTTTTATCTTGTTCCGTGCACGTACACTATGTTCTCTTCATGTTATTTTTGTTAATATTTATTATTGAATTGTTGATTTTCGATTATTTTTGTTAATACTACTGATTTTTGTTGATTTTCGTTGATTCGGCAGAGAGCGACTTCACCGATTTTTGCTGACTTTTGTTGATTTTTACTGATTTTTGTTAAATCAACAAAAATGAACAAAAATAAGTTGAAGAGAACGAAGCCTTAATATCATCGACTGTGTGTGAACAGAAATAGTATCACGACATTGTCAAGAATAGCAAACTAGGATGATCTGCTGGAACAATGGACAAGTGTAATAATAGAATGGAACCGCATTAGATTTTTTCACAGCTGAAGTATTTCAAAAAGTACGAAGGTACTACAATCTAGTGATGAAATATGGAGTAGGAACTAAATCAGATGTCTTTCATCATCTATACAGGAAGAACAGTTTGGGCCCTCTCGACCAGAGAGGGGACATGAGCCAGTTTCAAGCATAATTACATACAACAAGTCAACAACTCTGAACAATGTTCAAGTAGAAGTATCAATCAACTCTACAAAATTAATCAACACTGACCCGTCTACTTTGAAGGAGAAGTAAGCCTACTACTTTCATCAGAATTTTGCTTCATCGAACTATCCCCGCCCATTAGTTCTTGGAAACCTTCCACCTTCACAGGAGGTGCCCTAACAGCACTGATATTCCTGCATCAACATAGTTAATTCAGATACCTTCACAATGTTTTTTTGCAGCAGTTAACACAATCCACAGCTATCATAAACTTTCTTACTGTGATTGCATCTGAGACATTTGCACAGAAGCTGGTTGCCTCATTTGATTGCCAGACGATCCCATGATCCTCTGGAGTGCAGCAATTTGATGTTGCCGCCATTGTGTCTGGGTTTGTCTACTGGTGATTGCACTAAATGTATTACTGTCCATGGGCAAATCAGTTGGGTTCTCAAGCTTGACCTCAAGCATGGGCATTGGTCGATCCTTGTCTATGCTCATACCAGGGCGAGGAGAAGACGCTTGCCGCCGCCTCATTCTCTCCAACTGCTGCTGATGCTGTAATGTCATGTTTTGGGGATGAACCATCGGCTGCATCTGGGGATGCATCTGTCGAGGAATCTGCATGTGACCAATGATCTTATGACTGAATTATAATAAAATCATCAAAGATGACTAATGCAAGGACAGTTTTCCTGATAACCAAGTAGTGAGCAGGAAAGGTATAAACGTGAAAAGTCTTTCCTTGGTCAGAGTCCCAAAAGAATTCCACTGTAAAATACTTGTAACTCACTGGTTAGGATGCAAATTTTGAGACTTAGTGGAGAGGGCACTCGGACAAGCAAACAAATTAAGAGGTGAACTCATAAAGATCATGCACAAAAACTTTTGGTAGAAGAGCGATTTTTCTTGGCTGAAACATAATAAAATATAGCTCCACAGTGACAAGTCAATTTTCTGTTTCATATTTGTGACAAGCTCAAAAAAGTAGATAGACACACAAACACAGTAATTGGTGATAACTAGCAGAGAACTAGAGTTACAGAACAAGATGTTTTTCTTCAAGCTATTTCCAGGCATTTCTCGAGGAATATAAAATGTATATATATACATACTTGTTGGGGGAGCTGAAGGGCATTTTGTTGCTGCAAAGGCAGCTGAGGCTGCACATTCTGAATTTGCACATTCTGAATCTGCTGCGTGCTTTGCTGAACAACGTTCCTGCTATCTTTCACATGTTCTGCTAGAGCAGCAAGGTTACTGCCCCAAGAAAGCAAAAGATTACAATGTTTGAATCGGCCAAATTCTTCTGTACACAGATCATGTATTCACTACTTACTACACTTTCCACAAGAGCATAAAAAAATTCAGGACATGGGAACAACACATGTTGAAGCACTATATATTTGTTTGGATGACGATAATATGCATCTCATTGCTTTTATTCTCAATCAACAAGAAGATATAGCGTCTGATTCGAACATCATCATGCCAAGTGGTACAATGAAGATTTAAGACAAAAAAACACATAGTTCAAGGAAAAGATTATGTAAATCATGCCAACTGTTGCTTCATTTAAATTATAAACATTGGACATACTCACCTGTTCCCTGCTACTTGGAGGAACATTTTAAGCAGTTCCACTGCTGAACATTGCTTTCTGTAACTATCAGTGAGGACTTTCAGTATCCGGCCTAGTTTCGAGACATGGCAACTAAGAAACTGGGACAAGACCTCAATTGGTAATT
Source organism: Mesembryanthemum crystallinum (assembly GCA_030267885.1). NCBI lineage: Eukaryota > Viridiplantae > Streptophyta > Magnoliopsida > Caryophyllales > Aizoaceae > Mesembryanthemum > Mesembryanthemum crystallinum. Next base: position 2,710 of record BSSO01004977.1, on the reverse strand, counting down.
CAGAGGCACCTTCAAAGCCCTTGGTTGTTAACACACGGGCAACTACCTTCTTCGACATCTGCATCACTTGTTCTTGGCTCAATTGTTTTCTGTTTCCATCCAATCCAACTTTTGTGCGGGATTGGCCAGGCCCCTGCTCCAGATACTCAGGCCTGATACCAAGCCTTTCAAGCATGATAGAGCTCTTGGTCGTCACCTGTGGTAATGTATCAAGAACTCCAAAGAATTCCACTTTCCGCTTTTCATCTGCTGCCATTCTTGGTGCGATTGCAGTATCTGGAACACAGTTCATCATAAACATCGTTTCCGGAAAGCAACATGTATCGTCATCACCTGAAGTATCAGCACCCAAAACCCCACTCTCATTCTCCTTGAATTCTATTCTTCTCCTCTTATTCCTCTCCATAACCTTCAGATAATTAGACATCTCACTGGGGTTACGTCTGTCTGATTCACGATTCGACGACGATAATGTGTATGGCTTACGAGCTCTATAGCTTTCAATAAACTGACTATACCATGTTTCTGGAAAATCTTCCTGTTTGAATTTCTGGGATTGAATCTACAGGCACAGCAAAACAATCCCATCATTTAAGTTGCTAACCAAAGCAAATCCCAACAAGACCCCTCAAAGCAATTTATCTAACCCAAGAACTGTCAGAATTTGACTGTGTCAAGTATAACCCATACGCATTTTTCAACAGAACATTAATCAAACACTCATCCAATGTACCCACATTGACCCTTTCACTAAACTGTCAGCACTCAATCAATTGAATCCCAAAAATTAGGGCAAAATGAAGCAAAAATATCGAACCTTAGAGGAACCAGAATCTCGATGAGGCTGAGGAACACCATCTTCAAGGGTGAAATAAACATCGTCACCGTGCAATTGCAAATCTTTCCAAATACAAAACAACAACAAAAACAAATAAGCCCCAAAATCAAAACAAACCCATATTAGAAACACAAGCAATCAGGCGAATTAAAGGAGAGATAGAATGAAATTACAAGAGGGATTGAGGTTGTTGACGACGAGGGAGGAGGATGAGGAGAGAGAATTGGGAGAAATGAAGAGAGAGAGGGAGGCCTTATCGAAGAGGAGAGCACGAACACGAAGCTGAAGCTGGATCTGAGCCCTTGACTTGGAGTCATCGACTGTCAAGAAGGAGTCCCAAGAAGAAGGGGAGGAGAGAGAATGGACGAAACTCGCATAAAGAGAGTCGCCAAGCCATCGACGCCATGCCCCGCAAGCTTCGAGCTTTCGTGCTAGCTCGTAGCCTCTGCCGTCGTCTCCTAGCACCGCCATTTTTGAGCCACAGTTGATGGTTGGTTAGTGGTGGTGTTGATGGTCTAAAAAGAGAAGCTAAAGCTAGGAAATTACTCTAGTTGTTTTGGGTTTAAGTGATAATCACCAAATTTGATCAACTTTCACCGAGCTGTTGTCAGTATTTTTTTTATTTTTATTTTGAAAAAATTCCATTTCGGTGCTCTGGCGTATAGTGTAATATTAAACTAGTGACCTCAATTTTAACTATTTCCATTTTGATGATCTGAGATTTGATAAAAAGTTTCACTTTAATACTTGCCTCCGACTCCGTTACTTTTTTCGTCAGTTTGCTGATGTGGCATGCAAGGCAACATATTAGTTTACAATGACCCTTATAATAATTTTGCCTATGAAAACTAATTTTTTCTAACTTAAAAAAATATTCACTTTGATAATTTTGTCCACTACATGATGGCAATAAAGTAAATACAGCTTCTTTTGTTCATTAAATGTGAGAATATGTCTTCCACCATGTGCTATGTCAGCAAAACTGACGAAAAAAGTAACGGAGTTAGAGGTAAGCATTAAAATGAAACTTTTTGTCAGATCTTAGGTCACCAAAATGAGAATAGTTAAAATTGAGGTCACCAGTTTAATATTACGCTATACGTCAGGGCACCAAAATGGAATTTTTCCTTTTTTATTTTTGGAAATTCTACATGTGCCACTATGGTCTGAAAAATTCTACATGGTGGCAATTTATTAAACAATTTTTTTATTTTAACATTAAAAATAATGGGTGCCACGTCATCATTTTAACAGAATTTTAATGGAGATAACGGAATGGAGTAAAGTGAAACTAGTTTGCAATTAACAGGGCACTGAAGTGGGAATATTAAAAATATAGGTAACCAAAATATGATTATGACAAACCTCAGGACACCAAAGTAGAATTTTGCTTAAAATAGAGGTATTTGGTCCACTAATAGCTAAACAACGAAGTAGCTACTTAATGTACTAGGTAAGAAGAGAAAGCTTTTTTTCACAAACACCTAGAAAATAAAAATATAAATAACTGGGATAATTATTTGAAGAGAGTATATAAAAAAAATAAAGAAAAAAAATCAAATAACAGGAAAGCAATATCTAGATTCTTATATGGTAAAATACTCATAACTGTAAATCAGAGATGTAGTTAAAAGTTATAATCATATTTGATTCAGGAGAGACTATAACAATAAAAAGACTTAAAGTTATATGTGTATTTTTAGTTATAAGTACTTCATTAGATATAACATAGACCTCAAGAATTAGGGCCTGTTCTTTTCGACTGAAACCGACTTAAACTGAACTGAACTGAACTGGACTGAATTGAACTAAACTTATCGCGACTGAACTGAACTGAACTGAACTTAACTTAACTTAACTTAACTTAATCAA
>BSSO01004976.1:0-13737 GCA_030267885.1 Mesembryanthemum crystallinum | reverse complement strand
TACAATAGTGAATGTTGTGAAAGCTTCATTTTCCACAACGGTTAGTATCTAACACTGCTGTGTTAAATTTATTTTCTACAGCTGTGATATAAAGGACAGCTGTAAAAGATCTATTTTCCACAGCAATCCTTGAACTGCTATAAAAGAGCTCATTTTTTATGTTAGGAGCTTCTACAGCAGTCAGCACAGCTGTAAAAGAGGCTAAATCACCGCTGTAATAAACCAAATCTGTTGTAGTGGTTTCAACAAGATTGTTAATGAACTAACGACTCTTGGTAGAATTATTCCCTCTGAAGAACAAGTTTACAAAATTCTTAGATTTCTTCCAACAGAAGACTGGATGCCCAAAATCACAGCACTTCAAGAGACAAAGAATTTCAAAACTTACTCTCTTGAGGAACTGACAAGGTCACTACTGACCTACGAAATGCAGCTGCAAAGTCAAGGGAAGGATCTCTCAAAGAAGAAAGAAAATTCCATTGCCCTCAAAGTTGATAGTGATGAAAGTGAAGATGAAGATGAAGGATTCATTCTCTTTGTTGGGAGGTTCAACAAACTTTATAAAGAATCCAAGGCTGCACTCCGGAAGGGTGGCCAAGGAAGAAATAAGGAAAACTGCTCACGATGTGATAATCTTTGTCACAAATGCAGAAAACCCAATCACTTCATCAAGGACTGCCCAAAAAAGGAGAATAATGCTCAAGGGAGAGAAACTCAGTCTCCCAAAGACCAAGGCTACAGAAAAGAACTCAGAGCAATGATGGTCGCCGCCTTTGGGAACGAAGAATCAGATGAGGAACTAGACGAGAAATCAAATGTTGAAGCATTAGTTGGCCTTATGGCCAGAAATGATGAAGAAAATTCGTTTACTTTCTAAAGAAAAACTTGTGCTGGTCTTGGAAAAATGTATGGATGAATACATGGAGCTTTTGAAAGAAAACCTTGATTTAGTGGATGAACTTTCCAACTTAAGTGATGACGATAAGAGTCTTTGTGTTTTAAAAATTGATCTAGATAAGAAAAATAAAAGGCTAAAGGATGACTCACTTAGGTTGATGAAAAGGACTGTTAAGAAGTTAGAAAAGAAAAATTCTGTTTTGATAGAAGAGTTGAACAAACTAAAAGTTGCAGTTCCATTTAAAGATGCTTAGACAAGTAAATCACCTTTTTGTGAGAGATTTCGAAAATCAGAAACTCTTCAATAAGGGAGTGAAAAACTATTTCGTCAAATGCAATCTCTTTCCAGCACCTCTAAAGGGAACTTCACAAAAACTCCAAAAGCTCCATGGTTTGAAAAATACAAAACTAGAAGAGGACAAGGACTAGGGTATAAAAGAATTTATGCTGGCTATAACCCTAGAAGTAAATATGTGAATTTGCTTGAATGGAAACTTTGTACATATTGTGAAAAAGGAGATCACAAAATTGATGAATGTCACAAGAGGAACTTGGCTAAAGAAAGAAATGAGAAACTTGTGAACAAAAGTTCATGTGACAAATAGCAATAATTCCTTATATGTTAAAAGAGAGGACCCAAACAGATATGGGTTCCTAAGACTAAACCTTAGTCTGAGTTTTGCAGGGACAAGTGAGGGGGAACAGCCAGTGGTACTTTGATAACGGTTGTTCAAAGCACATGACGGAAGACAAGAACAAGTTCCTCACACTTAGACCCCTCCTCGGAGGCAGTGTAACCTTTGGGGATAAGAAGAAAGGTTAAACATTCGGAGTAGGTAAGGTAGCTAATTCTCTTTCCCGTTGTATTGATAATGTCTTTTTTCGATTAATGGATTGAGGGACAATTTGTTGATCACACTTATCAGTTTTGTGTCTAATGAAATTTGGGTAAGTATGATGCTCGCAGCAATGAAGGAGTATTCTTGGGATACTCCTCATATAGGAAGGCCTATAGAGTTCTCAATAAAAGAACACGGAAAATTAAGAAAACTGTTCATGTAAAATTTGATGAATCATTCTCTGTGGCTAACCCAGAAGTGCAGGTTTACGAGGACTTTGAAACAGGTCTGATCAGAACTGATGGATGATAGAACCCTTGAAAGAACTCACGAGAAACCCAACACTGGGAATGCAACAACTTAGGGGGAACCTAATGTAGGAGGTGCAGGAACTCAGGGGGAACGTCTGCCTGGATCATGCCGAGTCCAGTCCTAGCAACAGTTCCCAAACTGGATTTGGTGCAGGACTTGATGAAAGAGTTTTATTTCATTGCTCGACCATGGAATCACCTGATGTTTATTCAAATATATGTTGATGATATTATATTTGGTTCTACTAATGACAGGTTGTGCGGGAAATTTGAGGAACTCATGCACAGTGAGCTCCAGATAAGCATGGTGGGAGAATTGTATTTCTTCCTTGGACTTCAGATCAAACAAAGTGAGAAAGGTATTCTGATTCATCAACAGAAATACCTAAACGATATTCTGAAGAAATTGTGGTATGAATTTGTCAAAAACATATGATACTTCCATGGCCACTGCTTCCAAGATTGATGATGATAAGTTTGGCAAGGGCGTTGATGTTACAAGGTATAGAGGAATGGTAGGATCATTGCGTATCTTGCCTCTTGTAACACATTTTTGACCCTTCTAATCTAGCTTAATTAGTCTAATTAACCTTTATTAACTTTTTTCTAATTAAAATTAACCTTCGCTAAACCGTACACACATATATGTACACGTATTACACCCGCATAACTTTTTTTTTTTTTTTGTTAAACAGTTACATTTTACTAAACTAGTCTAACTTGTTCTAACACTATCTTAGCAAGCATGAGATATTTATTTAAACAATTAGAGAGAAAAAGCAAGATAGGAGAGAGAAATGGAGATTTGGAAATCTTCTAGAGAATGCTAAGGAGATTTTGTAAAGTTGATGGGTTGTGAGAGAAAGGAAAAGAGAGATAGAGAGTGACGGTTGGGGAGGGTGAGAGAGAGGAAGCATGTGAGCTCTCATGATTAGAAATAAGCTTCACCCATTGGCCACCAAATTTCCATCCTTAGGAAATTTTTAAACAAATGAGAATGTGAGAGTTAGAGAGAGAGACGTAGAAGAGGAAAGAGAGTGAGAGAAAGGGAGAAACTTGCACATGTAATGGCAAGATGTAACTCACCCATTGGTGAGTTGTTATTCAAGGGATATAGGGAGATTTTGGGGGCATTCTAGAAGCAAGAAAGAGAATGAGAGAGTAAGATTTGGAGAGAGAGAGAGGGAGATTACATGAAGGGAGAGAGAGATAGAGACAATGAGGGAGTATTAGTGCATGGAGAGGATGTGTTGCTAAATTGAGAAAGATACAAGTGTCCCTCCCATTTTCCATCTCATACACCATATAAACCCTTCACCTTCAACATCATCTACCTCACCATTCACCTCATTCACCATTAATGAGGAAGATCAAGGCCAAGGTGGTGAAGAAGAGTGAGAGTCGAGAGAAGGAGAGCAAGAAGAGGATTAGGCCAAGGTCAAGGTAGGAGTTAAGGTAAATCTCATGTCTACCTCACACCTAGCTAAATTAGGAATAATTGCTAAAATGAACCAAGACTATGTGCTAGATGTTTGTGTGGGGTAAAATCAAGATAAAATTGGAATTTTATTATGTATATATGTAAAAGCAAGGTAAGACTCAAGTACCCTACTTCGCCAACCTTAGTGGTCGTCGAATTCTCAGCATGGTAAGCCGCCTCGAAGGATTCCATCCAACGTAGATTGCAGAGGGCTGGGTAGTAAGCTGTAGCCCAAACCAGTAAGAGCCAGAGAGGCCCGGCCACCCGAGACATCTTTTGAGTGGTAGCCCAAAAGATGCATATAGCGATAGAAATGGGCGAGGAGAAAGGGTGCTAAACACAGAGAATCCCGAGAGACAGAAATGTTGGCGGCTAGGTTGAAGTAAGGCATGCTAATGCTTAACCCTAAAGGCATGAGCAACCTGTAAAGAGTGAAGGCGATGAAGAGGAGTACCTCCCCCTCACTGATTGGGAGTTGTTCCATCCAACGGACCCTGAAGTAGTTGACTGGAGCCCTATATTTGAGGCTCGAAGAAGTGTATAATTGATCGTACAACGCCATGGCCGCTTCATGAGGGGCGATGGTAGCTGGGAGGAGGTAAGAGTAGGGCACATCGTTGCCCGAGGGGGACAAGCCTGTGAAAAGGGTGATGTCTTCGAGGGTCACCGTTTTTGAACCCCCGCTCGATAGTAAAGCAATTGATGGTAGGGTTCCAAGTGGAAAGCAGAACTGAAGTGACAATTCCCTCGAAGTGACACCTAAGGAAGACGGCTAAGACGAGGATGTGCCAAATACGATTCGACTTCCATCTGCCATGAAAGGCCGTGAGACGGTCAAACCACTGGCGAGGGAGTATAGCAAAAGCATTGGCATTAACCCAACCATGAATGGGCTTATCACCGGTGGCGAGCCACCAGGTGTGGAAAGGAGCCTTGGAAATAAAAAAGCGCTAATACTTACCTGCACCTGGGTCTAGGTAGTTACCTGCACCTAGACGCTGGCCAGCCCATACATCTACTTTAGAGCAGTGGCAAATACTAGAGTGTGAGACTATTGTGAGTATCAGGGTTCAAATTAAAAACGGAGAAACCCAAAACCTCCACTTTCTCTCTGACGTTCTCACAAAACCTCATGACGTCCTCACAGTAAGTTTCCCTTTCTCTCTCTTCATCTCATCAAATTGTAAATTCGTTAAATTAATTTGATAGCAACTCAAATAATCCCTTCTCAACAGTTGCTATTCAATTTCATTGATTTTGTTTGCCCTAAATTTCCCTTTACTGGCAATTAACCATCTCAAAATTTTCCAACAATTGAATGTAGGTTATGCAAATGGAGCTCTCAATTCCACCTAATGAAGAATTTGATATTGCACAAAGCGATAAAGAAATTCTCAATGAAATTCGAAGTTCCATTCACAGTCAATCAGAAAATATAGGTATTTGGTTTATAATTTCTTTATGAATTGTTTATCGCTACTTTATTTTTGAGATATGGAGTTGGAGTTGGGAATTGGAGTTGGAAAGAGAAAAACGTGGCTGGATAATAGTAGTGTTGTTGTGATCTTTTGAAGAATCTGCATAATGCCTTTGTGGGTAAGGATGAATGAAAAATGTTACGAAATTTGTTGTTGATTTACTGCTTTTGACGCCTTTAATCATATGATTTTGATCCAAGTAGTCTCATACAAATTAGGTTGAGGACCACATTGTTGGTAATGACTAGATCTTGAACTATAGAGAGTATCCTTATTAAAATTCTTTACTCTTTTCTAATGTGACAATCAACACATGTTTGATATGAGTTATTTTAAAATTTTAGTTGTAGATGTGTAGTTTATTTGTCATTTTACTCATTTATGTGACAATTTTGGCATTATTTTCTCTCTTGGTGTATGTAGTATATGGATGAAAATTTTCTCCAGTTTCTAGGCTTGAAGTAATCCATTCAAGATAAATGCTACTATGTTAACCTCTTACTAAAGAAAGTAACTTCAGAATGAATATTCACAAGTTACCAGTTAGTTGTTCATAAAACAAAAACTAAAAGTTCATAATATCATAACTATTGCTTTATTTGACATTTATCCCCCCTCATTTTTGGTGATTGCTCTAGTTTTAGTGTTTACCCCGTCCCCTCGTGCTACATCACCTGCGCCTTAAGGTTTGGGGTTTAAGATTCCGAGGCGCATACATTAATAGTATAGAATTCTGAGGGACAAGCAGTTGCAAGTGTTCATATCCTTAATTGATTCATCACTAATTTACTGATTTGTGACCTTGATAAGTCATGATTAATAGTTTATGATTTGTTGTGGTCAACCATTAAAAAAATTGAATTTTTCACATATAAGTGTTTTCTTGTTTTAGATAGAAAAGGAAGTACATTTATAGAAAAATCAGAGATTACAAAGGTGAGGACTAGAAGTCCTGATGAAAGAAAAGTAAAAATCAGTAAAAAAAAGCCTTTCAATCTCTAAAAATAAGTCAAAAACACATTTTGAAGATTCTAGTAGCAAAAGCCTATAACAACACAGAGTACACCACTTTATCACAGATCAATGCCTCAGGAAGATATTGATTGCAGATAATTCTATTGTTCTAGTCTATCCAAAGGCACCAAATTGTTCTAAGCGGCAAAGCGCTAAAAATATTCCCTTTCACCTTATCCCCAATTATCTTGAACATGCATACTTGCACTGGAACTTAATCATTTGATTTTGAGGACAATGCTTCACAAAAGTCACAAAAAGCCTTTTCTAAGCTTTCCACAGGGAGAATAATACTACAAATTATGCTCATTTTGTTAAAAAGGAGTAAATTTTCATTTTCTTTCACAGAGACCCTGTGTTTTCTGAGTTTGGTTTCCCAATCCTCTTTAATACTCTTTAGATGAGAGAAAATGAAAGAGAAAATAATCCTACAACTGAGTGAGGCTATATGACGCGGTGCAATTGTTATCTTTTAGAATGTGTGGTGTGCTCTTGTCTCTTAGAGACAAGAGTGTCAGCTATACAACAACAAAGATTCATCTTATCGATAGAAAACACACACTGGAGAGGAAATACATTAGGAGTTTTACTTTGGAGGCACATGAGATTTTCGAAGTGGCATTACATCCATCCCCCCTCGGTTTAGGTGATTCATCCATCTTTAGGATTCACCTGTCCCTAGTGTACTCATATTAAGGTGTATTGTATCTAAATGGATTTGGTTTTTGCGGTCACACCCCGTTCGCTCGTGTTGCATTTGATTCATGTCTTATGTACTTTTCGCAATGATATTTTGAACCTTGAATTGATTTCTTATGTACTTTTATCTTATCATATTTTCAATAAGGTTTTTGAATTTCATTAACATCATTTGCAAATTCTTGTTCAGATGAAATTGAAGACATTGATGCTAAAGAAGGAGAACATGTAGACTTAGTGGGAAAGACTGTCAGAAGTGCCGTTGAAGCTTACAATTTATATAATGACTATGCATATAGGAACGGTTTTAGCATTAGGAAGGGCAAGCAAAATTATAGAGAAAATAACACGATGTCAATGAAGCAATTCTTGTGCTCTAGAACTGGTAAGAAAGATAACAAAAGCAAGGATTACAGATGTTATTCAAGGCTCGAGACTCGTACAGAGTGTAAGGCTTATGTACAATTTAGTATTGATGAACAAGGTGTTTGGACTCTTACAAAGCATGAAGGGAATCATAACCACACCTTATGTCCACCAAACAAACAGCATCTTCTCCGTTCTCAGAGAGTCATCACAAAAAACGATATGATGTTTCTATTAGAATTGAAGAAAAGTGGAGTTTGTATTGCCGATGGGATAAGATTATTGAAGAACCAAAATGGAGGCTCCCTCACTCTTGGATTTACTTCTAAAGATGCACATAACAACTTGACACAACACAATAGTAGGAATTTTGATGGCAGCGATTCCAATGCTCTAATTGAGATATTCAGAAACCGGAAAGCTAATGAAGAAGATTTCTTCTTTGATTTTGAGGTTGACAGTGAATCACGACTTTGCAGCTTGTTTTGGAGGGATGCAAAGATGAAAGAATCGTATGATCTTTTTGGAGATTTGGTAGTGCATGACACAACGTATCGCACTAACAAATATAACATGATATGTGGGCCATTTGTTGGTATGAACCATCATACCAATAACATAATGTTTGGTTGTGGTTTAATGTTGAATGAGAGGACGAAATCTTTCATATGGTTATTCAAAGCTTTTCTCAATTCTATGGGTGGAAAGCATCCGGTAACTGTGATGACGGACCAATCTGCTGCTATGGCTGCTGCAATAGCACAAGTATTTCCAACTTCAAGGCATCGCCTTTGCATATGGCACATAGGAGAGAACTCGAAAAAAAATATCCGAGATCTGAGAAGCAAGGATGAATTCGTGGATGTTTTCAATTATGTGTTGAAATACACTGATACAGAGGCTGAGTTTCAATACCATTGGACTAAGTAAGTTCTATCGTAGAATATTATAAGCTTATTTAATAGCCTAAGCATCAATCTATGATCTTATGAACCTTTAATTCATGTATTATGTACCATACATTACAAGCTTATGAACCTTCGATTTTGATTCTTTTTTTTTTCTTTTTTTTTTTCCAGGATGCTCATGAAATACAATTGCCATAAGAATGATTGGATAGAAAAGTTATACCAAAGTAGGGAGAAATGGTGTCCAGCATACAACAAAGACTACTTTTCTGGTGGTATTTTATCATCCCAAAGGAGCGAAACCACAAATAGTTCATTGAATGATAGAATTAATGCAACGACTGGTCTTTGTGATTTCTATGCTGCTTTCAGTGATGTTGTATCAGAATGGAGAAGCAAAGAGAATGCTGAAGATTTTAGATGCTGGCAAGGATTTCCAGATATGGTTGTAAACCAGGCAAGAATTTTATCACATGCTTGACAGATTTATACCATTGAGGTTTACCATCTTTTTGAAGATCAATTCATGAAAGGGACTACATGCTACCAACAATGTGTGAAATATGACAACAATAAGTTGGTTTACCATGTATGGCAGCCTGATGTTGATGTGATTAGGCATGAAGTTCAATACAACCAACAAGATCATTCCATCTTTTGCACTTGCAAAATGATGTCTGAAGTGGGTATCTTGTGTAGCCATTGTTTGCGTGTCATGAATATTCATTGTGTTGATGCAATACCAGATGCTTATATTGTTAGTAGATGGAGGAGAAAAAGCATGGATGAAAATAACGACAACATTGACATGGCAACAGCGCCATCAACAAACAAAGTTGTTGAAGCTGCTGCTATATGGAGGACAGATATGGTCAGAAAGTTTGTCACTTTGCTCTCAGCCAGTCAACATAACAAGAAAGCTCAACAACATTGTGAAGAAGCTTTCAACAAGGCGAAAGATAGTGTCATAAATGAAGTTGGAGAGATTTACTTTGATAAATCCAATGATAATGCGGTGGCATCATCAAGCAAGGTACAAAATCCTCGTGCAAGCAAGCCTAAGGGCGAAAGAAACCTAAGGAAAAGAAGTATAGTAGAAAAGAAGTTCAATCAAATAAAAGCACATAAGAGAAATGCAATAAGAGCATCCATACATACAAAAAAGATTGTGCAACGTTCAGTTCAGGTGCTCAATTTCCCATATTTCATATTCTATACATTTTATTTTTGTGCTACATACTAACATGATGGAAAATAAATTATGCAGGCTACACTATCTCCAATTGTTGAAAACAGCTACCTTATGCATCCAGTAGATGGGGGTTCAGCATTAAGGCCAGTCGTTACAGATACAACTTTTGCCTCAATGCCAGATGTACTTCAACAACAAGCTCTGGAGACATGATGATTCAAAATTGTGCTCATGTCTATGAAGTATTCTTTCTGTTATTCAAGGACAAAATATATTAAGAAAAGATTTAAGAAATGCGTTGATTATTATGGAAAACATGTCAAGTCGACATCTATGAAACTCATATACTATTTTGAATACATTTACATATTTTCTTTTTGTTGTTTTACTAATGTGTATTTGGAGTGTTCACATGTTTAAATGAATCTTGGCTTTTAGTTCACAAGATCTTGGCTATTAGTTCATAAGATAAGAACCAAAAGTACATAATACATGACCTGAAAGTTCAAAACTATGGATTGACTCATAAAACATAAATTGAATTTTCATGAGATCCCATTGAAACATCTCTAGACATTTTTAAAGTTGCTTAAAATAGAAAAATATCCTTAAACATACGGGTAATGGCTATTAGTTTATAAATTCAAGGATCATAAGATTTTAGCTATTACTCCCTCCGTTCCTAAATAACTCTACCATTTACTTTTTTGCACAAAACCAATGCAAGTTGATTTTGGCATGTGCTTTCTCCTTTTACCCACAACATTAATTATTGGGTGGGTAGTTGGAGGTGTTTAGGTGGGGATATAATTCTAATTCACCACCAAAATTTTTACCTAAAAAAAGATATGGTAGTGTTTTTGTGAAACAACCAAATTAGAAAAATAATAGAGTTATTTAGGAATGTAGGGAGTAGTTCATACAATAAGAACTAAAAGTACATAATACATGACCTGAAAGTTCAAATACTATAGCTTGACTAATAAATATGAATTGAAGTTTCATGATATCTTGAGGAAAGAAACCCTACTTGAACTTGCCACCTGTTGAAACCAAAGTATATCCATATTCCATTGACGAGTTGTGTTCACAAATCTTTTTCTCAAATTTTACAAAACATAATAGGGTAGCAAATAAGATCCTAAAAGAAGTTATGCATCACATCTCCTAGAATTTATAAAAGCACTACGAAACTTCTGATTTCACCGCATATTTTTAAACATTCACAAAATGTTTCATTCAAACTTCTAACATCTCACTTTCGAGCCTTCTTTTTTTCCTTCATCATCAACTTGGCTTTTGTCAAAATGGAGTCCTTCTGCACATTAAAATCTCCTAGCAATAAGCGGGAACAATACTTTGCCCTCAAAGACAACAATCTAGTCCTCTGCAATCAAAAAGGTAATGTTGGGTTAGCTTTACTCAATTGACAATCACCAATGAATAACCATTATAAAATTATATATGTTTGCTTACATCGTGCCTCCGAAGACCACACTCCCATTTTTCAACTTCCCCTTGGTAAGTTTCCATGTGCCTCATACAATAAATGCCACAATCTTTGTTGTTTGATTCATTTTTCCAATGCAAATCCAATGATCTTATCCCCAAAGACAACGTTTTCTCAACTATCTCCGAATGACCTCTACACTTCAGATATTTATGAAACATGTGACTCTAACAAAAGAAAACAAATAGATTATATTGTAAGAGCCAAAGAAATAATAGCCAGATATACAACGAAGCATGCACTTATAGAAGTAATAAGCTACATTACCACATTAAGAATACATCTTTCATATCGTTCTACCATCTCATCTTGTGTAACTGGCAAGTTATCTATCATCTGGATTTCTTTGCACTTGTAATTGATGCAAAGAACAAAGTAATGTCCATGACGATAAATTGGGAAGAAAACCTGATAATCACATTAAGACGGAAATATAGAATAAGTAAAAAGAATGATAGAAATAATATTTAGTTGCAAGTCTTGGTGAACCATTTAAATACAATGAACTCCATGGTTGATAATGTGTGAACCTACATATATAAACAAAATGCAAAAGCAAAAATCATACTTACAAGATCAACTTTCTTCAAGTTGGGATTACCATAAATCTTCAACTCCAAATCCATCCTTTTAACAAAATCAGCAAAACGGTCATCTTTGCTTTTACTCTTTGCACCAATAACTTCTGGTTCCAACAGCGTCTATTTAAACAAATAAAGTATTAAAATAAATTACAATGGTTTTTATAATATTTTAAATATAATGAATTTATAAATAATATATGTAATCAGATTTCAATAATCTATCACTTACATAAACAACCGTTGAGAAAAACAATCTGTTCCTTTGTGATACTGAACGCCTCCAGTTATGCCAATTCATTCTCAAAGCCCAAATATCAATAATATCACTCCTTACTTCTTCATCGAAACCAAGACTCTTAAAGCTTTCACGATCAAGCCAATACATTTGATGAGAGAATAACAACTCGCTGTGTATGAATAAACAAAATGGTACGTCAATTACATTAAATAAAATGTACATAGGTTGCATTCACAAAGAATGGAATGTTCATAAGATATGAACTAAATGTTCAGAAATTACAAATTAAATGTTCAAATAACCATCTAACATTGTACTTACTCTTTCGTGTGCCTGTCATCATACTCCATAAAGACATACTCTGACACGAGCCTCTCCTTTGCAGTAACATAAGTCAATGTGTTTCCCAAAGAAGTCCAAAATGGAGACCGTAGAGCTAGAGGTAAATTTGCCGGATTTCTCTTAGGTCGACCTTTGATTACCACCTCTTCTTCTCCCTCCGTGTCAGAATCATCAAGAAATCGAAAAAAAAAAAAAACATGCTTTGTGCATAAACATTTCCCAAAATAGTTTCTTTACTAGAAGGGTGGCTCATGATCTATGTGTAAAAAAAGATAGTTCAGCTCCTTCACTGAGAAGTAATCTGATAAGGAAAGTTGGCTAGATTCATAAAACTCAAACTTGTAATCTTTCTTAGAGGACTTGAAGTATATAAAAAAACAAAAAAAAAAAAAACATTAATCTTAAATTATATAAAAATGTACAACAAGAGAACATACCTATGTTCCTCGTCACCATCATCTTCTTTATTAGTAGAACATGGGAGTTTTTGTGAATGTGATGGAGAAGCAAAATCATTCTTTGTAGCATCAACTTCTCTAACATTATGTGAATTTCGCCCTCCTTCACTATCAGTACCATTCTCTCCATTGTTTTCCTCTTGGTATGATCTTGAAATTTCAAGTATTGAGTTGCTAACAGTAGGGCTAAGCAAAGTGAAATTCGGAGGGGTAAAACCTATATCTTCATACCTTACACCTTTACCATTTTTACCGTGTGAACCAAAGTCTTTAGAAATATCTTTTCTTTCGGTGACATTTATGTTATGCTTAGATGAACCACAACATGCCATATAACCCGCCTTAAAAGCTTTTTCACACTCAGCCACAGCCTCAACAAAACTAGGGTTATCATCAAAACCATCGTCATTATTCAACTCACCCCCTTGAGTCTCATAATCATCATCACGATCTTCTACCTGACTACTTGAAACGGTAGTAAAAAAGTCCGAAAATCCCATCAAAATCTTCTTAAGAGCAGCACTACCATGGTAATGAGTACCAACCTCAACCATCAATTGTCCGAAGTCAGAAATAGACGTGGCCATTTTTTTCAATGATAAAGAGACTCTTTCTACATATTCCTGCATTTAACACATTTCCAAATTTAGTTTTTGCTTTTTACTCAAATGAACTTCTAAATTACAATAATTATTAATAACCAACAAATGAATTGAATTTAAACACAACTCATTATAACATGAAGCCATAATCTGAAGGTTTAAAGGATCATAACCAATAGTACAAAATACAATAACTGAAGGTTCAAAATATAATAGCAGATAGTACACAAAATTAAAAATCTAGTGACAAGGATCATAAGATCATTATTAATCCTAATAACTTGTAAAATAAAGCTCATAAACATGAACTAATAATAACTCGTAAAATAATAAGCTCATAGTTATAACTCTTTACCTTCTTTGATGAGGTCTTTGATGTTTCACCAACTTGATCGTCTTGTTTTACTTCATCATCATTACAATTAACCCACCCTACAACTCGCCCTTTTCCAAATCCAAGTCTAGCCTCTTCTTTCAACCTTCGTTTGATAGCATCTGCATCCCAATAGCAAATCGTTGGAAAATTTCTTGGAACAGGATCTCCCAACTTCAACTGCATTCTTCCAAGATACCACAACTGTTAAACAGCAAAAGCAAATTATCATAAAGAAAGAAGCAGGTAGCATCAATTAATAAGAAAAGCATGCTTACAATACATAAGTATAATACTAATGGATGAGCAAATTTAGTAGGTATTCTACCATCAAGAAAGTGAGAGGGCTAGTAAAAAATGTATTTCTCTTTTGCTTCCAAGTGTCAACCGACTCCACAAGGGCATTCACAGTATACCGACACCAATTGAGATTCTTTATCTTATTG
>BSSO01004975.1:0-13739 GCA_030267885.1 Mesembryanthemum crystallinum | reverse complement strand
AAGTACTCACAAGAAATCTAAAGATACATAATTTAAAGCTCAACTATCAAAGACTTCTTGCTCTTCATGATCTTCAATAAGCACCAAGGTCCAATCATCAACATCTTGATTAACCTTCAAACATCAGACACAAACATCTTGCAACAGATTAGCACAATTAAGCTCACTTGTTTGTTATCGTCAAAACCAATAACTCAACATCCATTTATCTACCTAGCAAATATCCATATCTATTTATTTATTTAAATTTCAAAAATTCTTTAACATGTAATATACGCATCTAACTTTTGTTCAAATCTTAATCACAAATTATAATCCTAACTATATTACGTGATAGTAATAGTATCAATGCAAAGACAACCATTTAGGCGTTTTAGCCTGTTATTACTATAGAGAAAAGCAAGCAATTTTTGTTATATTTATTTTTCGTACTTGATAATATAATTTGATGACTTTTTTACCTTATGCTCAACATGTTTTCTAGAAATAATAGAAAAAAAGTTATATGTATGCATGTTATTGATGAAATTAATAAATATATTTCTTTTTAATATCCAATGGACATCAATGACCCGCTTCACCCGATAAAAATGGATATGGATGGATGATTTAAATTTAAAATAAATAGATATTAATATGGATATCGCTCTATCCGATCTATATCCGATTCATTGTCATTCCTACCCATTACTGCATTTTGCCTGGATGCTCCTCTTTTTTCCTTTTTTGATATTTGGTCATGTGGCTTCGGTTGTATCTTTGAGTGTTTTTTATTGTTTTGTTTCTTCTTTTTAGGTTTTCGATTGTAGTTGTGGTTAGTAGTTCATGGGGGTTGCCTTGGGTTCAAGTTCCTTACCAATTGTTCTTTATTAAAGCTTTTTTTAATAGATTTGGATACCTGACCCAGATAAATGGGCAATTTCCAAATTCACGGGTTCCAACTATGGGTGAATACCTTTTCTTCTTTGTTTGCTGTACTCAAAATGAGGTCACCTCATATAAGTTTTTGTGGAAATGAGGAGCCATAATTCATCTTCTTACCTATAAAGAAAATGAACATGTTCTTAAAGTAGGGGGATTTTTTTCACCACCACTACTAAATGGTGGTGGTGGAAACATTGACAGCTTGGTCGGAACCAATCTATCTATCTTTGGTTGCAACCATTAAAAAAAAAATCAATTTGGTTGGATACAAAGTTTCTTTGACTTTAACCAAAAACTGACAAATGATATGCATGAAATGGTCATAATTAGGAGTAAATGAATGCAAAAGATTTATTCACTTAAAATGAACGTACACGTTTTCAATGATCTTATTCAAATCACATTTCAGTTTAGTTCAATTTAGTACGGGTCAATTCAATTTATAGTTCAAACGTTTACTTTTTTTTCTCGCATATTGTACTACTCCTTCATTGTCTACTCAATTCAGTATCATTTAGTTCAGTTCAGTTGAAATACTTTTTTTTTTTTTTTTTTGGTGTAAAGTTCAGTTGAAATACTTTCGGGCTAAGCGAATGCACACTTGGAGTTGGAGGTGGTGGGTGGCCATTGAAAATGTTTCCTCATAGGACTTCTAATATCAAACCGGTCCACCCGGCGTTGTTGCTGAACAATTTCAGCGCTTTTGATCTCTGCAAACCAGCTTGGCAGCCCCTTTCCTCCCTTTCCCTCTCTCTCTCTCTCTCTCTCTCTCTCTCCATCTCCCTCTTGAGTCTTGAGTCAACTAAGCATTAACATTTGTTTTTGATCGAAGAATAAATATGTGACTTGCTTTCCAAGCTGTGTTGCCCCCAAATTTCACAGAATGGTCTTACCACTTCTCAAGCTTGGAACTCTTGCTCTTAAAACTCTCTGCAAACCCATCGCCAATCGACTCAGAAAGGAGGCTAGTACACACCCAAAGTTCCGTCAGCTCATTATCAGATTTGCCCAGGTTTTCTTTTTTCCCATTTCCTTGATGCCTTTTCTTCTGTCTTTAAATGTGCAAGCTTTGCCCATTTCTATGGTAGAATTAATTGGATGTCTTATGGGTTTGTTTCTTGTTGGGGTTTATGAAATTGCTTGATTTTGGTCAAGTTTATCCCATTCATCGGGCAATTATGCTTTTTTAGAGGTTATGATTAGTGGGTTATGGTATAATGGTATTGTCATATGAAAGTCTGATGTTATGTGGAAATGGGTCTTTTAAAGTTTGTGCTTTTTTCACTTCCGGCGTGTTGGTGATCTGTGATTATTGACCTGTTTAATTGTAATGTACATAAACACTGGATGTTTGATTAAGGAAATTTGAATTAGAGCTAGGTGAATTTCAGACTGTTTCTGCTATTAGGCAAATGGGGATTGTTATTTGGATTAGTAGGCTTACTTACTGCAGGCAGTGTTGAGGATGGATGACCTCCAATTTTGTTTAAGTATTAAACCCTCCTGTGAGACTGCTTTGGCTCTTTTTTTTTCTTTTTCTGGGACCTTTCTACTGGTTTGATCGTTCGTTCATTAGTTTTGTTTATTCCTGAATTTGGTCCTTCATTGAAGTTAATTGAGTTTGGAAGCCATTCATATTGTAGAGAAAATTGAAGAATAGGTGGAGAAAGGGAGAGTTTGTATATTACATCAATCAATCAACCATGTTACTTCAACTGATGACCTTGCAACAACATTTTATTTCTTAGATCTCCAAGCACTTTCATGTGAATGTAGGAGGGTGATGTGTTGAGAAGAACCTCATAAGGTTTCATGTTAAGGAGAAAAGTGGGTTATTTGTTGATACTGTTGGTGGCTGTGAAGACACAATCACCTGAATGTTATGAAGGAGAAGCATCATGCAATCCATAAACCCTAGCAATTTTAAGGATATGCCTGTGCTTCCTCTGAACCCTACCTTTTTGCTGAGATTTTTTTTTTTCTCTCACAAGTGGTTTGGTGAACTATACCATGGTCACTAAAGAATCGCCTAAATGAACCACTGTTGAACTCCATGTGGTCTTAACATGATATTGAAAATGTGTGAAAACAAACTTTAGGAAATTCTGTATAGTTGACAAACTTTGAGATCTATGTTGAAGCAAACAAATCCAAATAGTCTACTATAAAGTTCAAATATAGTGACAAAAAAATTGGATTTGTGATGAGTGGGAGTTGTGAACAGTATAGGGACCCCAAATGTTAATGTCAATCAACTAAAAAATATGTGAAGAAACTGATTCACTAGAAGAGAACGGAAGCTTTGGCATTTTAACCATAGGACATGTAATGCATACATCCTTAGCTGAGTTATTGATATGAGAGCCACAGAAGGTGCAAGCAATAGTTTAGCAAGAGGAGCATGACCCAACCTATGATATAGATGCTATGAATGGAAGTATTACTAGTGTAATATGTATCTACATTATTGCCAATAGATGAATCAATGAAAATTAAAATAAAAATAAAA
Source organism: Mesembryanthemum crystallinum (assembly GCA_030267885.1). Taxonomy (NCBI): domain Eukaryota; kingdom Viridiplantae; phylum Streptophyta; class Magnoliopsida; order Caryophyllales; family Aizoaceae; genus Mesembryanthemum; species Mesembryanthemum crystallinum. The sequence continues at coordinate 10,306 of BSSO01004975.1, read as the reverse complement.
ATAAACCATCTGGACTGACTTGAAAATCTATATCAGAGATGAGAAACAGAAGCCCAAACTAATTTGGGATCAAGATGAGCAAAAGTTAAAAGGTGTACTGAGCAGATAGCAAAAACCATCCTTTATGTTAGCAATTCCCTTAAAAAAGTCATGCTGACACTAACACAATGCTGAATGATGCTAAACTTAGGTTGGAAAAAAACACACAGACACATACGAATGATAGTATCTTTAATAAGCTTAGGGATAGAGAGTAAGTTGAATTTAAAGGCTGTTATACTTAGAAGTTAATGCAAAACAAGATCATTAGCAAGAATTGTTGTTCTTCATTAGAATTGAAGAAGTCCATTCATCTCTTCATTAGTTTCTAAATTTACACTTCATGATTTGGTTGAATGCAAAACAAGATCATTAGCAAGAAATCTTAATCTTCATTAGGAGTTGAAATTAGGGGATAGGTTGCGGATTAGGTTTTGGGAGGAAAATTGGAGGGATGGACAACCTTTTTGTACGCAATTTCCTAGATTGTTCCACTTGTCTACACTTCATGAGGGTAAGGTTGTTGATTTCTACTCCGCGCGGACGGGCTATTGGAACTTGCATTTCTAGAGACCTCCTCGCGATTGGGAGATGCCAAAGCTCACCTCTCCACTTGGGCTCTAAGATTCAGTGCAACTTTCTGATAATAGTGATTCGAGGAGATGGGTTGGTGATTCTTCTGGGGAGTACTCTTGCAAGTTCTTTATTCAGTGGTTGGGAGCGCCTCTCATTGAGTTCCTCTAGCGAACTTTGTTTGGAAAGCAAGGGTACCAATTTAAGGTGTGGGCGTTTGTGGCGTTTGTGTGTACTTTGCCGTTAGATAGGGTTAACAGTAATGATCTATGCCAAAGGAGGAGGCCTGGGTTGTGTTGTTTCTGGATTTTGTTTGCTTTTTCGGGCTAGTGGTGAAACAGCTAGACATCTCTTTCTTAGATGTGATGTGGCGTGTGGTCTCTGGAGTAGGTTGTTTAGTGTGGTCGGGGAGGATTGGTTTGCCATCCAGTATTGTGGAGTTTGTGTAGATCCGTTTTGTGAGATTTGGGAGAGGGAAGGAGAAGAAATTATTGTGGCATTGTACTTTACTGGCAGTGCTATGGTGCTTATGGCTCTATTGGAAGGCATGGGTCTTAATGGGATTTCTGCTACTTTTGAGATGTTATGGGATAGAATGAATTACTTAGCCTCTTTATGAGTTAAACCAGCGGGGCTTCTAGGAGTTATACTATTTGTGAGGTCCAACGAAATTGCAAACCAATTTGTAACTGTTAACTGGTTGTTTTCCGCTGATGTACTATTGACTCTTTTTAATATAATCTTTTTTCATCTTAAAAATTCCTGCAAAAACTCACAAGATACTTGTTAGATATCTGTAGAAACACTATCAAAGTGAAGAAAACACAACCAAAAAATTTATCCTAACAAACTGATAATGTCCTAGGCAGTGGATTACATTCCCCGTTCCGTTCAGGTAATGAACTGCAAGTTATATGATACTGCTTCGATCACCTGACATTGTGAAAAAAATGTCTGGAGGTTAAGAGTGAATTCCTGGATCAGTGAAGCTTGATAGATTGATGAAACTACACAATTAATCGAAGAACAGCCAATTTGTGATTGATTGATTTAGAAGCTACACATTCAATCAAATTATCGTTAGAAACAGATAAGGACATAATTTCCGCGAATTCTTAGAAATTTGAGGGAAAAAGTGTATGGTTGAAATAGAGAAGAAATGAATGTACTGCTCAGTCACTTTCTCTTGTTTTCACAATGCAACATCAATCACAGTTTCCCTAATACCAAGTTGGGTTTGGCAGCCATTGATGATGTAGAGAGAATGGAAAAAGAAGAGGAGAAAGTGTTTATATTGTGTCAATCTAAGCTGGGCACTATATTTCATTTAACAGAATTAATAACAAACTACTAACAGAATGCTAGCTCATCCTAACAGTCGGTTACTATTGTCCTAAATCTCCTAATAAAATTTGGTAATGGAATTCTTCAGCCTTTAATTTATATATCCACAGTATGATAATACCATGTTTGCATTTTGAAATCCACAGATGCTGATGCAGTATCTTGCTTTGTCGATGGACTCTGGATTAGTTACCCTTTATTGATTCTTGACATGCTTTTGTCTATTACCATCTTTCCTTTTGTTATTCTTTTTTTCTGATACTTCATTTTGTTTTGAAATTTGGTGTTACTTATGCAAGGTAAAACCTGTCCTTACATAGTTTGTTTCATGCTACATATGCAAGACTTAGTATCATTATAGAACGAAATTGAAGGTTAGATGTTTGAAGTTTGGATTACAGAAAAGGTCCCATAGTTAAACCCATGATGGATATGAGCGTTTGTTGTAGTTTCTTCCTTCTGTAAAAGCTTGATGTGAAATTGTACAATTCCTTTTTTTTTCCCCCCACATTTTCAAATTTGCAAAAGTCCTTGTGTGTTCAATATTGAATTTTTTTGGTCTTACAAAAAAAATGATGTTGCTAACTTTCTAGATTGCTGTTGTTAATGAGTGACTTTGGATGCATCAGGCAAATCATCGACTCACAACACATATTCAACGACGCAGATATGGACACGCAACTGATGTTGAGATTCGACCTCTGGATGAGGAGAAAGCTGTCCATGCTGCTGCTGATCTTATAGGAGAAGTCTTTCTGTACACGGTATTCTTAGATCTTCAGATCCCCTTTTCTTTCCCCCGTGCATCATGCATTAGTTTTATGATTGTGATTGGGAAAAGCCCAGATACAGAATACCCATGTTATTTAAAAAGTGGTGGTGACTGCTGAATTTGGTCCTGTATAAACTGTTGGTGGGATGATGAGGTGGCTATTAGGGGCTCTACATTAACAATTAACAAATTATGCTGTAATTAGTGCCTGTTGCTCATGTGTATGCAGATGTGTGTGTTTCTTGTTCAAAACTTGTCCTGTGAACTTTACCAACTTTGCAAGTGTCTCAATACAATGAAAGTTAGCATAGCTCAAAAATTGGTAGTTGTAGACTTTTCTTTGGCAGCTGAAGTATTGATCTCATTTTGCCTTTCTGCGTAGTGATAATAGTTGATGTAGTCTCATAGATGTCACCAGCAACAGGCCCTTGCACATGTATAAACTGCTAACTGTATCCATGCTAGTTTAAATCTTGGGTTTGCCTGTTCAGTACACATGATGGACACCTTAAATAGACATGAGTACATGAGTTTGATCATCAGATATGCTAGGAAAACTTGACTGCCCATGTTCTGCACTTAAATATGTCTGATGATTTCTAATTCTAATGGTCAGAGTTACATGAGTTTCAACAGAATCCCTGTTTTTGGCAACCATGTTTCTTTATGCTCTTGCCTACATGGATTTAGCAAGATACACTAACTCTATTGTCCTTGCATTACATATTTCCTTGAGTCTACATCAGTGTGTTTTACTTATGTAGGTGGGTGGAATTCTTCTTATCTGTGAGTATCAAAGAAGTGCTAATTCAGAAGCCAGAAAGGAAGAACTGCGCAAACAGCAGTTGGAGGTATAGCCCCCTGATAGCGTAGTTAGCTTATGTCAATTTTCAGTGTTTAGCTTGGTTTATTGCCACAATGTTACACATCTCTTAATGGACAATGATAGATCAATTCAGAAGCACATAGATGAGCACATACATCTGCTCATGCTGCTACTTGCAAGTATTTGATATCTGATACAATACCATACTATCACTTTAGTCATTTTCTGAAGGATCCTGCCAAGGGCAACACACGGCATCAGATCACTCAGATGTACACAGAATGTGTTGCTGATTAGGTTTTTAAAATAGAAACAATGAAACACTTTTTAACTTTTGGCAAAACACCCCAATTATTGGAGTTTTAATTGTACCACTGAAACACATGAAAAACACCTCAGTTTTACTTGTACCACTGGAGTTTCAACTATAAGCCAACACCTCAATTTTGAGTTTTTATTGTACCACTGAAATTTTTCAAATTGTTAAATGTCAAAGGCAAGGCCAAGTAATTAGAAGATACAAGATATTTTATCTTCGGAATACTCTAAAAATTCATGGCAAATATCCGTTTCTGTTAACTTCTTTGAGATTCTCTTCAAAAGCCTTATTTTTCTCACCCCACTATGTGTCTGATGGTGTTGCTCTACTCTTTATTGTGCTCGTCATTTTTCTATATTCACCTGGCAAAAGAAAGGAGCCGGTTTGTGAAACTCATCTATTTAGTAACAACCTTCATTGGCGATATTTTAGTTGAAGTAGTTATTTTGGTGATGAGTAAATTGACAACCTGCTTTCTGCTCCCTAAGGCAATGAAGCAACAAGATGAAGATTTGGCCAGAGAAGTTGAGGCTCTTAGACAAAAACTGGAAGAGCTGGAGAAGCTGGCTAAAGAACAGGGACGTATTGGTATTTTCAACATTCGCAAACCCATTCCAGAGCCCAAGAAGGAACCCAGCTAACCACTGAGGAAGTCTGTCTGTGGAGTCACAGTAAGGATATATTTCATATTTGCATTTCTCTGCCATTTGTTTGGTCCTGTGAAGTTACTATTTTAGCCGAGGGTTTTCGTCTAATTAATGTTTTCAACTCTATGAACAAAACCACGCCAACCAAAAATTAGAAGAGAAAGCTTACCATGCATTGTTCTATTTTCTCTGGTAGGGATCATCATGGATTAAGAACCAATTTATACGCGACTCGTTTGTTTTAGTCTGGAGTGTCAAATTCTTTTGGATCCAACAGGTCTAGGTTAGATCTGTGTTTGAAGAGACTCAGGTCGGTTTGGCTCCAGGTCCAGGTCCAGTTTCCTAGACCTAGACCCGACCCAAGACTGAGTAGTTACATGATAATACTGCCCTGAGTGAAATTATAGAGTTCCAATAATCTGTATTTAAAATGTGAAAAGTTCAAAAAGCCCTGAAGAACTTAAGATGGCCTATTTAAATTACATGAACTTGAGAGAGCTTTTAGTGTTTTTTTCTTTTTAGCTAGAACATAGGGAGTTTGCAAGCACTTGATGTGTCATAGTTCCCTGTAAAGGGAAAATACTTGTTTAATTCATTTATTACGCATTAATAAGGCAAAAATGAGTTTTCCATTGGTGACTAAACTGTGTTCATGGTATATTATACTCTCAAGATGAGGGGTAGGGTACCCCATGTGAAAATTCAAAAGTATGATTACTCTTTGAATTTCATGGAACCACAAAAGAGCCATCCAAGACTAGGATCTGGGTCTGGGTCTGGGTCTAGGTCTAGGCCTAGGTCTAGGTCTAACTATGTAGACCCGGCAGGTCTCTTTCCAAACCCAAATAGTCTACATGGGGCTATGGACCCAGATCCGAGCCATTTTCATCCCTAGAACTCATCACTCATCAGTCACAAACGCACATTACAATGTAATTTGAGCTACTTTGAAACTAACAAAATATTTTGTCTTGCACAGTTCTAAAGTTGTATTTTACGTTCAATTTGGCAGATCTGGTAGATCAAAGCTTTCGGTCACAAGGCAGCCAATTCGCAATCTTTACAGCAGCATTGCTATTACAAAATGCTCAACACCTACAGTTTTGTCTCAAGTAACGGTGAAATGTACAACCTCTGACTGACCTAAAAGTGTTGCTTTCACACAGCAGTTTATGTTCTGGTGATCTGGTCTATTTGTCATGCTCCTTTCATAAATTTAGTATCTGCCATTTTAAAATCAAACACAGCAAATTACTTGCTGATCATTCATTTGTGCAGTTAACATTGATTACAATTGATTTGCTATAAGAAAAAATGAGAACCAGCTGATGCTACTTTTACATGCTCACATATCATTTGTGTGACGGCAAATATATTTGTTATTGAAATTTTCATTTGAGCACCTCCTTTTCTCAGTAATTCGACCATATCATATAAGGAAGTGCTCTCTTGTAGCGTGGAATGGATGACCCTTAGCATCCGAGTTTTGAGGTCTATAAAGTCTTTTGAAGTCGAGCTAGTCCATGAAAGAGATTCATTCTGTTTGTCAAAAGTTTCAAAGAAATGCTACTATGACGAATAAAAGTAATGGGATATGCAATATTTTTTTTGTTTTTGAAATTTTGTTCTTTTTTTCTGTTTTAAAGGTAAGTAAGTACCCCAAGCCTAATTATCTGTTGAACATGGGTTGAAAGTTGGATGTTTGCAGTTGTAGGGGGAGGTTGGGGCTTCAAATGAAATTGCTTAACGTAACCAGTAAATTGCTAGATGTAATCATTTTTGTCGTAAGATTTCCCAAAATATCCTCTTCGTTCATCTCTGTATCCTTGTATCTCACACCAAGACTAAATTCGACGTGGCTACTAGCAAAAAAAAGAAAACATAAATTATTTCTTCATTGAGTCGATCAATTAACATTTGCAACAAAAAAATTGGTGCAAATTCATAGAAATTCAAGGCAGATTCAGTTCCCTTGTAATCTTGCATGTTCAACATAGAGAAGAACACAAAGGCTGATGCTACAGTATAAAATTGGTACTTCAACAGATTGTGTTATCTCAATTCAGCCACAATCGCAATTGTTCAATAAATAAACAAATAGATCCATTCATGAGGATCTAAGACGAACAGTACCATTCACTCACCAACAATACCAACTGCAGTAACATTCTTTTCTACAATATTCAACAAAACCACAATTTCGCCGGAAATTGTCTTCACCGGTGCCAAAACTCCATTGTTGGGGTTTTCTTCCACCTCAACCATTTCTTTTGATGGATGAGCGTATTACTTATTGGGTATTTCGAGTTTGAAACTCAAAAACTAAATCTATTTTGTCTTTCAGGGATTGTTAATTGGTTAAAGAGAAAATGAAGCCAGGGAGCGAAAATGAGAAGGGTAGTTTGGAAAAGTTGGGTTACGTCAAGTAATTTCACGTTTACGTTTAGCAATCCCAAAAAAAGAACGAAAACAAACAAATAGAGGAAAACAAAAACAAAAGATCTGACAAATGGGTGTTCAGATCAGTTTTGGTTTAGGTCTATTCAAATTGGGTGTTCATGAAATATTCCGTTAGGTCATCAAAAATTGTTGCAGATAGATTATTTGTGGAACATAAATTACTAACTGGTATTAGTGGTGTAGATCTTGGAGTGAAGGGAGTACAAGAGACGATGCTTCAGTAAAATGACAACAAAGATGCACAAAGCAATGTCTGCATTCCAAATACCACCAATTTGTACATAGTCTGTCCATGAGTTGGAAGATTGCAGTTAAAAGCTTATCCTAAACCAAGATTATGGATATTTCCATAATCCATATCAAATTTGGACATTATACACTAAACTAAAAACTATGAATGAATAGGTTTTTTCTATTTTCGACTTAAATGTACAAAACTACTATCCTCGTTCTGCATCCACTAATAGTGAGTGCTGCAACCTTAATCCAAAGAGAAAGCTCCACTGCAGTACCTACAAAATTTCCACAAAACATTCAACAAAAGAACATTTTTACTTCCAACATTTGAACTTGAAATTGAAAATGTCGATAAGACTAAAGCACTGTTACAACTTAGAAGCTCCAGGAGCCCCCTCAGCATTGTGCGCCCCTTTTACCCAAGGAGACCGCCAAAGGTGCAGGCTTGAGTCACTTATGGAATTAGCTGAAGAAAATCTTTAAAACATAAAGATCACAGCAAAACGGTATTCCAAGTTTTTTTTTTTTTTCTGTTTTTTTATTTACTTGTCAGAACAGTATTTCTAGGTATGCAGCAAAGATCGAAACGATGCCAGAACTAAAATTCAGAACAGGAAAAAGAAGATGAACCAATAGAAGAAAACCAAAAGGGCAGCCGAAAGAGGGACTATTTGAGAGTAAAACAATATTACGGCTTTCGCAAGTGACTTGGGAAAATAAACACAGAGAAAATAGTTAGTAGATACTAGTCTTCCATCACATAGACAAGCACCCAATTAACCAAAAAAAAAAAAAAAAAAAGAATGACATTTTGGTGCAAAAAACAGCATTTTGAGTGAAGAGGAAACTTGGAGCAATATAGCAGAAACCCTCATATTAGCTAATAGTTCAAGGCTAGATTCTGAGCGGAAACTCCGCAACAAGAGATTAGAGGCGACAAAATTCAGCAGCTTCAAGGATCATGCTGAAACCTTCGTTAAGAACAAAATGAGCTCGTCGTTACAAGAGATTACTTCTTAGCAAGTTCGTATCTTTAATAGGATACTGAATTATGACATGAGAAAATTCATCTGACAGTATTTAATCCATATGATAAGCTGCTTAGTTAATCATTGTAATGAAAGATAGTAAAGGAGCAACAAAGGCTATAAATAATCACCTGTTGCTGAACTTATCAATCGCATCTGATGCATAAAGGAGTGTCTCATTGGCTTTCTCTAAAACCATGTAGAGCTCTTTTCCTCTCATAATCCGAGCGATAACCCATGCATTATTCTTTGCTCTGATGCACACTTCCAGGTCCTTTTCTGGGCCTCCATCGGATTTGGTTCTGCTCTTTTCCAGGTCAACCTCTTCCCTCAACTTACACATTGCAACCAAAGATTCCTGAGATACAGCATGAAAAAGTATATTAACAAAGATAAGTAGTTTAAACATGGAGTTTCAAAGAGCTTCGACCATATGAATGTGATTCAGCCCGAGCTTCAAGCATGTTCCGTAACTATGGCAGATCTTAGATATCACAATAGAGTTCACACAGAGCTTAACTTTTTAAAACATTGAACTTGTCTGAAGGTGAACTCTCTTCTGTACAACTGCAATAAAAAAATTTATGCCATATATATAGCTCACATGTCAGAGTAGCAGAAGACTACCTTTGCTAAGGTTGCAGTTTTTGTGGCTGGAGAAGCCCTGGACACATCTCTATCACCATCAACTAATAAGTATCGATACCCACTGACATGGTAGGCATTCTCCCCACCCCAACCCTTTGAGAGTTTTTCTTCGACTTTCAGGATCTTTAATGATGCCTAGAAGATTTCCACAATCAAGATCACAAAAATCAGTGACCCCCCGAAAACAAAAAAAATAAAAATAAATAAATAAACAAAAAAATAAGGATAATGCAAGTTTCATGGAGTACCCCTGAATTTGACAAAAAATATACAGGATAGAGTATCCCCTCATTTAGAAACTTGCATCTAGTACCCCTTTGGTTTCAACAAAAAAAAAAAAAAATATCGCATATACATTTTTCTTAAATGCAAAAAGACAATTACACCTGCAGCAAAATAATGCATAAATAAGTGAATAAAAAGAAAATTTTCGTGGGAAGTACTTAGCAATTGACGCCATATGACGTGAAAGGGGGTCGAGGTGCATATGGCACCAATTGCTGAGTATTACCAATGAGGATTGTCATTTCACTCACCTAAGCCTGAGTAAATTGACTTTTAGCATCTCCAGTTTATGTAGTTAAGTATCTGTCAGAAGAGTGTATATGCGATACATTTTTTGAAACTTCAATTAGCCAATGGATACCCCGTACATTATATCTAAGAACACGAGTACCTCATGAAATTTGTGAAAAGACAATTATGCTAAAATCACACTTAACCAAAACAACTGCTAGAAAATGAGTACACATATAATCAATAAAAGATCCACTCTAACAGAAATATATGCAAATAATCCCTAATGAAGCACATCTCTCTACAAAGAATAATCTGGGAGTAAATGCTATCTAGCTCCACAACCATACACAAAGCCTAGATATGATAATCAAAGTGCACAATTGTGTCTGTATAATTGCTAACATGGCTGACATGAATGACATCTAGTATACCTCAAGTAATCCAGAGCAAAGATAGAATACTAACATTTTCCAGAAGCTGCTGTTTCACAACAGGAATCTCACGCTCTGCATTATTAATAGAGGTGACAGGAATGAGAAGTATAATAGTAACGTTCTTGTGCTGGTGGGCACAAAGATACATTCTCTCTTCTGTCTGCTTAATCCAAATAGTGGGATTTGAAGTATTCGAAGGGTGCATATCTGAACCCTGTGTATTAGTTACAAGAAACCCATCCTTCCCTTTAGACCACTTGTCCTGCTGCAATGGCCTTGGTATGAGATATGTGTCATCTCCACTAGGTGAGGTATCTCGTGATCCATAAATTTGTTCAGAAGAGGATGAATTTGGAAGGGTTGGTCCCGTAGTAATCTGAGCTGCACTGTTCCCTTTGCGTAGATAGGACCATGAGCTAGCACTGGCAGATAAAGCACGAGGGGACATCCTCATAGTAGC
>BSSO01004974.1:0-13740 GCA_030267885.1 Mesembryanthemum crystallinum | reverse complement strand
GATGTGCCCTGCAACTATGATTTAATATTTGCGGGCTAGACATGTTGGTTTGAGAAGGGTTAGCAGAATGCTTTGCTTTGGTGGTATGCTTCTATGGCGATTCTTTTTGTGTCTTTGAATAGAGTGTTCTTTCATATGCTCAGATATTTCTCTTCTTACTGATTCTCTTATGGGTCGGGTGGTTAGCATTTTTATGTGCTAAAGCAGCTGAGGTTTTTAAGGGGGTGCCTCTCACGTCCAATGTCACTGGTCTGATTTGTATAAGTCCAACATCACTGGTCTGATTTGTATTAGTATGTCTTTCGAGGACTCCTTGACCTTGTTTTGTAATAACTGGACTTGCCAGTCTTATCCGTTCCTCTCAATACATCCATTTCTTTCATTTATTTTTTGGTAAGAAAAAAGTAATTGTACTAATAAACAAAAGAGTTACAAACTAGGAGGACAAGGAGTCCTCAATAAAGGAAAAGGTTTCAAATCGCCCCAATGGCATTGAATGTGAGTGAGGGAATTCCTCTAAGGTCACATCCATATCTTTTCTCTTAATACAACTTATATATCTAAAGGAAAAAAGGTACAGAGGCCAGAGGGCGAGGTGTTCTAATAAATCACGATACTTTGGCTTGCCAATCTCATAGCATGCTTCTTTCATTAGTTTTTTTAGTATAAAGCATCAAGAACTTCATGCATAAGGTACTGCCTTTGCATGATGCACTAGAAAGAATTTCTCAGAGAGAAGGAACATGTATGAGTTTCTTATTGAGAAAGAAGAGAATTGCATCTTGTTTGATCATAATTATCAAGTTATAATGTATTGTTCCAAGGGCTCCCTTCTCCTCCTCTGGTAATTATAATCCTTCTGTATTAATTATGTTCAGACTTCTGACCTGCTGCATATTCAAACCTATCGTAAATGAGTGTAACTTCTCATTATTTATGCAGATTTACATAATGGATATTCATATATGGTATACACTTTTATCTGCCCTTGTTGGCGGTGTGATGGGTGCCCGAGCTCGACTAGGCGAGGTATTGAGTTAGTGATGCTCAATTGTTTTTACAAGTAAAGTTTAACAAATGTGAAGGGTACATTACTTTGTTTATGCACCCCCACATTTGATTGCATTCAACATGTTTTCCTTTGCGATTTATTTATTCTACAATTTTACATGTTCTCTATACACTATGCCAATTTAATACAGATACGCTCAATTGAAATGGTGCAAAAACGGTTTGAGAACTTCCCAGAAGCCTTTGTGAAGAATTTGGCATCTCCAAGAATGAACAGGTATGCTCTGCTGGACCTATCAATTAGTGGTGAACCACTTTAAACCCTTTTTTTCCCCCAATTAATTGGGCGTGCGGGGGCTGGTGGATGGATCCAATCTTTATTAAAGGGTGTCCTAGGCTAAGTGTTATTTATGACTAAACAAAAAGTTAAATTATTAAAAACAAACCAAAATATAGGAGCTTAATTGCTCGTAGTGTGAGTTGGACACTTGACCTCCTATGCTCCTCCATTTAAGCTGGTGCCAAGCCATTTAACTTACATTACTATATGCTACAAAAGGCTTATATATTTGTATTCTGAGCCAATTGGTGTCCTGTGCGACCACTTGGCTCCATATGGATCCGCCACTACGTATGGCAGTTTGGGGGTGGGGGTTGAAGGGAATAATAGATCGGCCGCTACGTATGAGTGAAGGTTAGCAAGTCCCAGCTTGCACATACTGTGAATTATTTATTTATTTATTTATTTATTTATTTATTTATTTCTTTATTTATTTATTTTTTGATCATTTGTCTTGTTGCTTCAAGTGTGGATGTTCAGTATATAATTTTTCTGCTGGCTGGTTGTACAGGGCTCGCTAGATTAATCGGGCAAAGCCCAGATAACCTTGTTTCTAAAAAAATAATTAATCAGTATATAGCTTTTGTTTGTGATTTAGTGTACAACTTTTGTCACTGCAGGTTTATAGGGAGTGAATGGTATGCCTTTTTTTTCATAAAGTGAATTTTCAATAGACATTCCTGCAGCTGCTGGAAGTCCCATGCTGCAAACCACGTCACTTTGCTGATGTAATGGGAGGCTATTGATGGCCAAAGTGTTGAACCCTTGGCATTCTATCCCTCATTTTGTTCCCATGCCAGTGTTTGCATTTTGTGGGGGTCCAGAGGTTGGTAGTACTAGAGCCAAAATGCCTTCAAATAGTTGATGCCACTTCCTGAAATTTTAAAAGTAAAAAGTTGTCAAATGCTTTGGGAGTTGGTTATTAATCAAGAAGGATGAAGAAAGGGTTTGAAAGATGATTTCTTTGCCAATCTGGTGGTGCACGTGGAAAGAAAGAAATAACAGATCAAGGCTGAATCATTTCAGAAATTCAAGCTCATCTTTTCGAGGGTACTGTGTAATTAGAGGCTTGGAGCTTCGTGCTCTATCGCAAGGGCTACTTGTTGTTTCTTGATTTTGTTGATAAATTTATACACTACTGCCTGACGGAGACGGCACTATGGTTTTTGTTCTTGGCTGGTTGGCTCTCCTTTTGACCATTGGTGACTTCCTATTGCCCAATATTTGCCTGCTTTGTAGGACTGGTCGTGAGACATCAGCACATGTTTTTTTAGGTGTCAGTTTTGCTTGTAAGTGGAATGCTTTGTGTGTTTGGGCAGTCACTAACTGGGTTTGTCCAGCTATTGTGGTGGAGATCTTCCATATGCACTTTGTGGGTTTTGGGACGGGGAAAGACTAAGGAAAAAAATAGTCGTGGCGCAAGGTATTATGATACTATGGTGCATTTGGCTAGAGAAATGTGTGGATCTTTAGTGTGACATTCTTTTGAATTCCTTTGGGACATGCTTTCTTACCTAGCTTCTTTAGGCACTAGATAATAGGGGCATTTCGGAGTTAGACTATTTCGGAGGTCCAACAGAATTGGACTAACTTGTGAGTTTGTGACTTGTTTCACTGAAGATGATACCTTGTCCTCTTTTGCTGTACATTTGACACTTTTTTTTTTCCCCAAGGGTTTGACACTTTTTAATACATTCATTTTCTTTACATAATTAAAAGAAATGCAAATTCTTGTGTTAACTTGGTATATGGTATGGATCCTTGCTGTTTAGGAAGGTCACCCCTTTTATGAAGAAAAGTCATCCCTCGTACTTTTGTAAAATCCATCCCTATGTTTAAGAAAAGTCACCCTTGGTGCATACTCTATGGACCAAGTCTATACGAGATTATCTGAAAGGAAAAACATTGGCAACATCTCTTTCGCATCCTAATACTACTCTTCCCTTCAATTTTTTTTGATAAGAGTATAAGACGTGCTAATACTATTATCATGAGGGTCGGGGTTTTGATCTCTACCTACTAGTACTTAATCCATGGGATCTATCTTTACGTTGACCACCTCATTATAGAGAGATTGAGGAGCTTTCGTCGTTACTGGGGGCACTGGTTATTGTTTAGATCTTCGATAATGTTGATGCTACAGTGTGGAAAGGAGACAATTTGGGGCTTTATTCCTCCAAATCTTTCCTTGGTTGTCTTAGCTTAACTCCACAGTTTGCCTCGTTCCCAATTGCGACTCTTTTTTTGGAAGGCTAAAGTTCCATTAAAGGTGTGAGCTTTTGTCTGGATATTTGCACTGGGGAGAATTAACACGAATGCTGTGCTGGAGAAAAGGTGACCGGGTATTGCTATCTTTGTAGACATATGTCTGATGTGTTATTTTAGTATTGAGTTGTGCTCACATCTATTTCTTCATTGTGGCATAGGACGGTTTCTCTGCTGCAAACTTTTTGGTGTTATAGGAGTGTTTTGGGTCTGTCCGGCCACTGTTATGGAGTTTACAGATTCTGTTTGATGGATTTTGGAGGGAGAAGGAGAAGAAGATTCTCCTGCGCAACGCTTTCTTTGCTGTTTTATGGTGCCTGTGGGTTGGAGCGGAATGCAAGAGTATTTTCCGAGAACACTTTGTAACCTGAGCTAATTTGCGATCGAGTAACGTAGCTTCTTTGTGGGCTAAGGCGGGAGGAGCATTTAGGTGTTACTTGAATTATGATATTCAGAGAAATTAGGCTATTTTTTAATTGTGAGTCTTTGTGAGGACATCTTGTCCTCTTTCTTGAATACAGATTTTCTTATCTAAATAATATTATGTTACTTTACTTACCAAAAGGAAACAAAAGAAGTAATCCCTTGCCTTACATATGAAATTGAGGTAATATGCTATTCTTAGTACCTAAAAGAGCAGAACATAGTTAAGACCTTGTTAAAACAGCAAACATGCAACATAGTTCTATCATGTTGTGATGAGAGGGAAGGTCATGTTTTGTTTGATGGGCCAAGAGTTGTCAATCATCAACACGATGTTTTTTTGCTGATCTGGCTACCTATTGATCATGCTTTTTTGCTGTGCATTTGCAGGATGACTTTTGATCCACAAAATCCTCAGGTAGGTTTACTTAAAGCATTCAAGTTTCTATTAACAGAGCAATTGGTATTTTGCTTTTGGTTTTTTGTTTCTCATGTTGTACTTCTTACTTATTAGGGTTCATTTATTTGCTGGAATGTTGGGTTAATTGTTCTGCGCTTTGGTGCAGTGCAGTTACTCATATTTGATTGTTCAACTAACCTTACCCAAAAGTTATGGCAATAGATAACCTTCCTTGTTTTCCCCCCTCTTTTGATAAAGAAAAATTATCTATGTAATATATAAAGCCAGAACGCCTATTTGGGACTCCAAATGTCGTTACACAAAAGTAACCCTCACTCATTAGAAATTTTGCAACCTACATTTCAATGATGGAAGTTAGTACAACGACTTAATTGTAACTCCTATTCTCTCTTCTATTATAACTTCCCTTATTTTTGTTACAATCATTTTTTTTCATTGAAGATTGTTTTTTATTTTTTTCCTTGGGTTGGTTATTTACCCACGTTTCATTTCTCAAAACAAACCCCTAGTTCTCAACTTTGAATATAATTGAGATCGGATTCAGTATCTAATTTTCGTTTGAATTTCTTATTTTATCATTGATTATATATACATATATTTTTTTTTAAAACCACACGCATTTGCGTGTGCCTCAAAACTTGTATTAATAACAGGAAAAGATTACAGACTTGGAGGACAAGGAGTCCTCAAACTATAAATAGCTACAAATCACCCCAGTGACGTTGGATGTCCGTGAGGGTGATCTCTTAAAAGCCCGAGCCGCTTTGACCAAGGAGAAGCCATGTACAGTATGTTTTAGAGTTTTTTGAGGATCAAGAAACTAGTGTATTTCAAAAAACTGAGAATACTTGGAGAAGAATTTAGGAATCAGATTGTTTCAGTGTTCGTCTATTTTTCTATCTACCTTTTCATTTCTAATCTTCGCTCTCTGTGAACAGTATGCCATTCTGTTCTTTAAAAAAAATAATGGTAAGGAAAATACTACATCAAATAAGAAGAGTTGTGCTAATGTACTAGCAAAAATTTGTTAGTATTTGGACTGTAATCATTTTCCAGAAAGTAATTTTCTGTCTTTCCTCTGTTTGGTTTTCCAAAGCAAAGGAAAATGGCTTTCATCGGGATAAGGATTTTCTTAAGAAAAAGGATCTATTTAAAATGATGAAAGTTGATTTCGCATTCAAGGGACCATGTGTAGGGTAGCCTTGTACAAGTCCATGAGGTTTATATTTGCATCTTCACTTTTTAATATCCTCTTGTGGAAATTAACTTTTAAAGTGCAAGTTGTTTACCATGCCCCCAGGGTATCTTGCAAGTCGTACCCCCCGCCTCACCCACCAACTTGTTTGACCTCCCCTGCCATTCCTAACGTTTTTTTTCTCTCTCCTCTTTCTCTCCCCTCTCTCCTTCGAAGAAAGAAATTAATGAATTGACTTTCTACTAAACTAAGATGCAACGATTGCTGAGAAAATTCTTACACAAAGGAATCTAACATTGCAAAAATCAATGTGAGAGAAGTGATCATGTACTGCCAAAGGAAGGAAAGAGATGCAGAGCTAACAAGCATATGAGTAGCGGAGAAGATTATATCTAAGGAACAGTGCTATATTACCTGTATACATACATCTCAATCATTGTCTTGTGTACTGAAATCTTATTGTCTACGTCTCTAATTAATTCTGCTGCTCAAGAGACCAGAGGAGAGAGAAAATGAGGAGTAATTTTCTGACGCCACCGATGACATTATCGAACGAACCCGAAACAATTAGTTTAAATACGTATGTCTTAACCACACTGCATACTATGAGTACATCGTATGTGCTAAGGACGGTTTCGTCCCGATTTAAATAAAAAGTTAGTTTAAGTAGCCTTGTTAACCAACTTTTAGAAATTAGTGAAACAATAGATTTTCTGAGCTGACAATTAGCTAAGTTTGATGTCACCGACGACATATCGAACAAACCCCGAAACGATTGGTTTTAAAATATGTGTCATCGCCACATTGCATACTGTGACTTTGTATGCGTTGAGGTTGGTTAGGTCCTGGTTTAGTTATACAATTTGTTAAAGTAGCCTTGTTAATCATGCCTGAATACTTAAAGCAAATGAACAAATAACCACATTGAAATTGGCAATCACTTTTGATGAAATGAGCGGTCGAGTTTATATGAAATGAACAAGTAACTAATAGGAGAGTAATACATTTTGTTTGAGCAAACAATTAACTAATAAATGAGCGAGTAAGTAATATGAAATGACCAACTGACTGATAAGATGAGTAACTATTTAGTGTGAGATGAGTAATTAGAGCAAGTAATAAAAATGAGATGAGCGAGTTACAAAAACAAAATGAGCAACAAGCTCTTTACCTCTCTCTAACCTAACATGTTAACACAATTGACCTTCAAGGAAAACAAAACACTAAGCAACCTGATCCATAATAAACGAGCAAAATCTCAATGGAAAAACAAGTGCTAAATAGTCTCACTATCTCAGTGACACATTACAAAATTCCGGTGACTTAGCTCACTCGTTTCTTTGTCGGTGCAAGATGTGCAACATATCGTGAGCATTCAACCTGTCATATACCAAAGTCCAAGCAAAAGCATGCACTTCAAAGGGGCCTTAGACTTGTAAGTAAATTTAACAGGAGGGAAGTTATGATATTGTTATGGAAGGCCAAGACAATGGAGGCAGAACTTACATGAATCTCTAAAATCCGAAATTCATCATTAGGCAGAAGATGAATTGTCTCTCAAACAGTAAGAAGTGAAGTGAATGTCAGCTAGCAGCAGGATCCAGGGTAGTTAGATTTTTTTTTCCTTTTTTCCTGGTTTAAAATGATTTTGAAATAGGAGTTTAAATGTCACAGCATGACCAGAGCTAGTTCTGTTTCTTATAGTGATGGATTGGCAATATAGTTCAAGTCCTGCTTAGTGTGGACTTGTCTTTTGTCGCTACTCGCTACCAGTTCATCCATCAGTCAGAAAAGGTGCATGATCCATTACAATAAGCGTCTCTTCTCAGATTCTGCATTACTAATCTGTAACTTCAACTTTTTTCTTCTTTTTTTTTTCTTTTTCTTTTAGAATATCCATTCCAAAGTCAATAGAAAGGCTCCTCCTAAGCTTATAATATGTGCTGGATTGCCAGCCAAAGAAAACTCTTCATTGATGCTTTTTGTTGCTTCTCTCTGGGTCATCGCAAATTGCTCCATAACTCCTCAATTGATGGTCAATGTGGTGATGTCATTATGAATTCAATTTTGTACTTATATCCTGGCTCTGCTTTATCTGTTGCTTTTCTCATCTTGAAGATAGCTTTGTCCTGCTTGTTTCTTTCTAATCATATCTTTTTAAAGTCCATATACCATTCTAAAGCAAACAATTCCTCTCAATATATATAGTGCAAACTTGGTGTTCACATTTCTTCTTATCCATTCTTTATTGAGCTAAGCTCCGTACATGGTGAGTGCCAATACCTTCTAGATCTCTGCTTCCGTTATCTCAGTCGAATGTTTATTTTGTGGTCTAGGCATAGAAAATGGTAGCCTTCATTTTGTGCTTGTATCTACCGACTACTGTTTACTGTGATGCTGTATTACAGTGGTTCTTTTGTTTTTGTTTTAATTTAAATCATGATCTGCAAATATTTCAGGAGGCTAACAAGACATATGCTGCCATGTTTGCACCATTTTGGAATGAAATCATCAAAAGCTTGCGTGAAGAAGACTTCCTGAGCAATCGGTAACAACAGAAGCACGGCCGTTCTCATGAGATATATCAATATATAGATTTTTTTGGCCTAGTGCTTCTTGCTTTTTGAGAAAATTTGCCTGATATGGTTTTACTTGCAGGGAGAAAGACTTACTCTCTATGCCTAGCAACAGCGGTACCCTTCCTCTTGTTCAGTGGCCACTCTTTCTTCTTAATAGTAAGGTATGATTTGGTTACTTCTGCGGCTTTTCTCTTTGATGTTTCTGTCAAGCTTTTTATCATACCCCATTATGTCCGTTAATGCTGCAGATCTTGATGGCTATTGACCTAGCTTTAGACTGCAAAGACACTCAAGCAGATCTTTGGAGTAGAATATCTCGAGATGATTACATGGCTTATGCAGTTCAAGAGTGTTATTATAGTATAGAGAAGATCTTACACTCATTAGTTGATGGTGAAGGAAGGCGTTGGTATGAATTCTCTTAAATAAAACATTTTTAATTCACACCTGTCACCTGTCAAATGATGATAAATAAAAATGGTTTGATATTTGTGTGCTCCTCCATCAAGAAAGAAACACATGGTTTGAGTCACAATCATATCTTAAAGTTTCCAGTTCTCGTCTTTAAAATGTAATACTGATTTGTGTAGGGTTGAGAGGATCTACCGCGAAATCAACAATAGTATAATGGAGGGTTCGCTTGTCCTTACCTTGTCCTTGCAGAAGCTTCCTCTAGTGCAGTCGAGATTTACTGCATTGACTGGGCTTTTGGTAAACTGTCCATTATGCAGAATACTGGTTGTTTTGTGACTCTACTATGTGTTCTTTGGACTGATGTCATTTAACAACAGATAAGAAATGAAACTCCCGAACTTGCTAGAGGGGCTGCTAAAGCTCTTTATGACTTCTATGAAGTGGTGACGCACGATCTGCTTTCAACTGATCTCAGGTAAGCTGAATTTCCTTGATAAGTTGATATGTCTTAGGTGACTGTTGCTGAATTGCATAACTTTTTTGTCTTGCAATTCTTCAGGGAGCAAATTGATACATGGAACATATTAGCTAAAGCCAGAAATGAAGGGCGGCTATTTTCTAGGATTCAGTGGCCAAACAGTCCAGAAATTGTTAGCATTTGTTGTTCCGTCTTAAAATTGCTTTTTTATTTCATTTTATTTATTTATTTATTTTTTTATATTTTTTTTGCAGTTTTGTTGTTGGCAACATAAGCTAAATAATTTTTGTGACTTGTGTTTTTCAGAAGGAGCAAGTGAAGAGACTGCACTTACTACTTACTGTGAAGGATTCTGCAGCAAATATCCCGAAGAATCTAGAGGCAAGGAGGAGGTTGGAGTTTTTCACCAATTCATTATTTATGGACATGCCTCCAGCAAAACCAGTGTGTGAAATGGTGCCTTTCAGGTACACACATAGTGATGCTTTTTATTTTTGTCACTTCCTTTTTTCCAAGGCAATCAGGTTTGTTGCTATCTAGTGCTAATGTGCCCTTTCCATGCCCCCAAAAATGTCAGTGTATTCACTCCATACTACAGCGAGACAGTGCTTTATAGCTCTAGTGAGTTGCGAGTTGAGAATGAGGATGGAGTATCTATACTTTTCTATCTCCAGAAGATTTTTCCAGGTTTCTTGTTTTTCATGATCTTCTTGGTTCTGAAAATTTAAACTTTTGTTGCCCTCCTCCCCTGCCCCCTTCACAACAAAAATAAGAAATTTAAGATAAGATGATGAAAAATATTTCTTGCGGTGTTGTAGATGAGTGGGAGAATTTCTTGGAGCGGATCAACCGAGGTGGGTCTTCTGGAGACGTAGAATTAGACGAAAGTTCTAGTGATAACTTGGAGCTGCGGTTCTGGGTATCTTATCGTGGACAAACATTAGCCAGAACAGGTCAGAGTTCTTTTATGAAAGGCAGTGTGTTTTCAACTTGGTTTTCTTTTGACTACTTCGCATTACCTCTCCGTGGTTGATCCTTACTTACCCTCCTTCCATTGTTGATACCTTTATACTTTGTATAATTATTCTATTGTAAGGTTCAAAAATATAGTCATATCATTGTTGGAGTTTTCAACAAGTGGTATAATGGCTATTAGTTACGATTAAAATGAACAAATGAATTGAGGCAAACAAAGGGTGATACGCGTTTGTGTACACTGATTGTGTATGCCTGCTGCATGACCATGTATTGTGTGCAATAAATGCTCAGAAATCCAGAGGCGATTCTTGGTTGTGTACGCTGAACGTGTGTGCCGGGATTGGACCTTGTATGACCACTACCAGCACAGTGCTTGTTCGATTGTTAGTATCTTTGTGTCTTTCCTCGTATAACCAATTGTCACCAAAAAAAGAAAAAGAACACTACCTTTATGAGAGCGTATTAGTCTCTAAGATATTTAAATGAAGAGACTTGACCATTGTGAAATGTCTCCTTATGATGTTCTCTATAAATAGAGAACATCTTAAGAGTACTAACAACCCATGCCCTATCTCGTCTCTGTCTTCCCATCGTTATTCTTAGGGCCTTAGTGTCATTAAGGGCTTGTTTACTTGGATGTAGTTATGATTACATTGTAATGCATGATTTTACTAAGTGGAGGTATGAATGGAAAAGAGAGAATGAAGGGGAATGACTGAGAGAGGTGTAATTGATTACATCAATCTATGTAATCTCAGTTACTCTAGTTTAACCAATGTAATCATCATTGGATGAGTAGAAGTAAATTTGTTTACAACCAACCTAACAATTACACATTCTATGAGTAGCTGCTATCTATAACTGTTAAATCTTCATTACATTGTAATTATTATTTCATTCAAGTAAACACCACCCAAGTGCAAGACGCCACTTTCGTAATTGCCTTGTCATATCTCAAAGGTCGATTTGGGTATCGCACTTGCTCACATATCAGGACGAATTGAGACTTAAGGACAGCTCTTTATGCATGCTTTAACGTTGTAATTTTCGTTGTTTGTATCATGATCATAGTCGTTTTTTAATAATCCCCCAACATAGTCACGATCCCTTCGATTCTTAAAAAGAAGGCAGTACAACAATAATGTTGCATGAAAAATTCCCCTTTTCAAGGATCGGCAACTTTTTTCTTAGCTGAGCAGGTTTATCAGCTCCCACTCTATGGTGCTAACTTTCTTGATTGCCTTAAATACAGTGCGTGGTATGATGTACTACAGAAGAGCCTTGATGCTTCAGAGTTTCCTGGAAAAAAGAGGAATAATAGGTATATTGTTGCATATATTTGGATTCGTATTCTATGAATGACGTGCATGAATGTATTAACTGGCATTTGATATCTGTCAGAGGAAGACAACAGCTCTCAAGCACATCAAGTGACTAGTCCTGGATTTGAGTTATCAAGTGAGGCGCGTGCACAAGCAGATCTTAAGTTTACTTATGTCGTCTCATGCCAAATTTATGGACAACAAAAGCAGAGGAAAGCTCCGGAGGCTACTGATATTAATTTATTATTACAGAGGTATAGTTTATACATTGACAAGTGCTAATTATCTTATCTGTCAGTTTAGATGAACATGTTGGCTTCAATATTGGGAGGGAAAAAAGCTTCTTCCACTGGTGTGACACTGCCAAACCTGTGGGGATTTAGTTGCTAAAGAGGAAAGTAAAGAAGGATGGAACGAACTTCACTCTTTTAAGATTCTTATTGTTGGTATTCTGGTAGTGTGATTGTTGCTGTCATTCCTTCAGCACAACATTTCTGATGGAAATAGATCTTGATCGTTGTTAATATAGTGATATTAACTAACTATTATGATCCAAGCACATGCATGTGTTCAAGAAGGTTTGATCACACCTTTTTAATGAGGATTTGTTTCTTTGTCCATTGGGATGTCGGCAATGGTTAATTGTCTGTCTGTAAGTTTCCAGGATGTGAATATATTGGGATGTCGGCAATGGTTAATTGTCTGTCTGTAAGTTTCCAGGATGTGAATATATGATAGTATTGGGTAATCATATATAACAGGATAATAACAAATTGTTGGGATATTCTAAGGACTTTGTGTTCCTAAAAAGTCCTTTGCTATGTCAGGAACGAGGCACTTCGAGTTGCTTTTATTCATCAAGAAGAAACTGCTGGAACTGATGGAAATGTTTCGAAGGAATATTACTCCAAGCTTGTCAAAGCTGACGTACATGGGAAAGATCAGGTGGAGCATGAAACTTGCTACTTCTTTCACATACTTATCTATGGTGATGCAAAAGTGCATGTTTCAACTGTCTGCTGTCTTTGTTTTATCATCCATATATGAAATTGCATCATGTCAAAACTTGGTTGTGAATTGTGAGGTTCAAGATAGAGTAGAAAGCAATGTTGACCTTCGCTTATTCTTCTTTTCTCAATTAGTCCAAACTGTGAGACTAGGTCTTTGAAGAACTGTGTTGCTTTGTCGATTTGCACTCTGGGAAGAAGTTGGTTTTAGTTATATAATTGTTTAATTACTATTTGGTATTTTTATGCTTTTCAGAAGAATATTTTCAATGACAACGTAGTTGATGTTGGAATAATTTTTGGAAAATGTGAAGTATTTTTCAGATGATCCTTTCTCTTTTTCTCCTTAGATTGCTGTATATTCATTTGGTCTTTGAATTATTTTTCCTCTCAGTTGCAATCTTTGTCTGTTTTCGTTGTGTAACCATGCTTTGTGGCCATGTTTTTTAAAAAAAATTGCAATTCTAACCATTGGATGGTGGAATATAGTTTGTGGATGCTCAATTCAAGGTATTTGGGTCATGTATTATCTTAAGTAGAGATTCTGAACTTATTACATAATTAGACTCACGAACGTGTAGTTGTTACTTTGGTGGTGTCCATTTAATCCCTCCTTAGACTCAAATTGATTGTGACTTTAATTTCAGTTTTATTTATTTATCCTTTTTTGTCATTCGGATAACCTATTAAGTTCATGTTATTTGCTGTGTTTTGATCATTTTAACATCAATTAGCTCACAAGCTATTGTATTTATAGGACCTTGGTCTTTATGCGGTCAAAATTGCTTTTTGCTATGTTCATTATCAAATTATGATGTCTCTTTATTTCCTCCTCAGCTTATAAGTGCTCTCTTTGGATCAATGTACTTTATTATTTGTTCAGGAAGTGTACTCGATCAAGCTACCTGGAAACCCGAAACTCGGTGAAGGAAAACCTGAAAATCAGAATCATGCTATCATTTTTACTCGTGGTGAAGCCATTCAAACTATTGATATGAATCAGGTAACCTTTTTATTTTTACCTTTACGAAAATCAAGGCTATTTGAAATGTCTGGTCTTTTGACTTTTTGTTTAAATGTCTTTGAAGCTCTACTGGCTACTCTATCTAAGTAAAGATTATCATTATTCCCTCAGTTTTGAAAAAGCTTATATATTATGTAGTGTCAGATTTGGTATATCTGATGTCTTTCTGGATCTAGCAAGTATTTTGACATAAATTCAATCAACTGTTTTGAAGAGATTCATAAGATTATTGTCATATATATTGTTCTGTAGGACAGAAAGAACAAGAGAGAGAGAGAGAGAG
>BSSO01004973.1:0-13741 GCA_030267885.1 Mesembryanthemum crystallinum | reverse complement strand
GGTATTTAAAAAAATGTCTTACATGTCAACAAGTAAAGTTTGAACATCAATGAGGTGGAGGACTTTTGCAACCTTTAGAAGTTCCTTCGTGGAAATGGGAATCAATTTCTCTAGATTTTGTAATGGGATTACCAACAACTTGTAGACACCCCAATCGGTGTCTCATTAGTCCTCGCCCCGCTCGATGAAGATAACAATGCCGACTTAAAAATGATGAACAATTAAGCTTGTTTTTTTAAAAAAGAAAAATAGGAAAATGGGGTACTTGCATGGTTATACCAAGCAAGTTTGTACTTATTGCTCTCAATTTTTTTACTCCAAATGGATGAATAAAATAATTGCTAATTCCTGAAAAAAAAAAAGTTGTATTATTTATTACTCCCTCCGTCCCGCAATTAGCTTTCAAAAACACCAATATTTTTGTCTCACAATTAGCTTTCAAAAACCAATATATCCCATAACCTCCCTAAAACACCCCTCCACTAAATACAATATGAAAATCAACTTTCTCTCTCCAATCACTTACACATACAATTATTATATTCTCTCACACCAAAATTTCTCTCACAACATAAACTCCTTATTATATTACAACTACAACAAGGGCAATTATGTCAAAATTGACTCTCCTAAAATCTTGTGCCAAGACCATTTCTGAAAACTAATTAAGGGACAGAGGGAGTACTTAAGAAAAAGGAAAATTTTCATTTTGGGTATGTGACGTTAGGCCTAATTGTAATTTGGGTACATGTCTTTTCAATATTCTCATTTTGGGTACCTGAAATTTTAAAAACTCTCTGTGAAGGTTGAACATCTTCGTTCATCTTTTCAGATTCAACTGCCATGACGAAACGCGGCAGGCCACCAAAGCATAAGCAGATTGTTGCTTCGTCTTCGTCTTCTCATGGCGATTCTAATGAGGGGAATATCGAAGCAATTGGGGAAGGAGTGTAGATGATTGATGAGACCCAGATGAAGAACCATCGTACGCCATTGAAATTAGGGGATTTCTTGGATCCTCAAATTCAACAATTACCGCTTAAATCACTGAAATCAGGTAACCCTAATTTTCTTGATTGCTGTGTCGGGGAGGAGTTGGAGAATTTGGGTTTTTCTTCGCAATGTAATCATGATATTCTTGCTGCCATAGTTGGTTCTGTCTTGAATGATGATGATTGTGATAACGCTAGAATTGACAATCCTGCTGTTAATGTGAAAATTGATGAAAATGGTGATAATCCATGGAAGAAATTGCATGTTAATAATAGGGTTCCTGATCAGGGGCTGAAATTGAACTTTGTTGAGACTGATGATGATGTTGTTCACTTCGATCTGAATGACTTGGACTCAGACCCTTGGGTTAATGCATTAGTTGGATTTGTTGTTGGGGGTAACCCAAAACTTCCTGCTTTAAGAGATTTAATATAGAAGAAATGGGGGCATGTTGCAACACCTCAGGTCCTGAACCATAGTAGGGGGTGGTATTACATAAGGTTTGCTTCGGAGGAAGATAGGGATACAATACTAAAAGGGGGGCCATGGATTATTGGGGGAAAGACCTTCTTACTTAAGCCATGGATTCCAACTTTTTGCATTGAGAGGGAGCAGGTTACCAAAATACCTGTGTGGGTGAAATTCCCAAATTTGGATGTTCAATGGTGGTCCTCTCAGGGGTTGAGTAAATTGGCTAGTAAGGTGGGCAAACCTATGTTTGCTGATAGGTGTACAGCTTATAAGGAGAAAGTGTCATATGCAAGAGTGTTGATTGAAGTTGATGTCTCGGCTGATCTTATTACTGAGATCCCCATTGTTAACCCCCTTTGGTGTCAAGCTTATGCAGCAAGTTGTGTATGAATGGGTACCATTTTACTGTAAGAATTGTCATCAGTTGGGGCATGTGGTGGAAAAATGCAGAATTTTGAAAAAAATGCAACAAAAACTGACTGAGGCCAAGAAAGGCATTGATGATCTGCAAGAGGATAAGGGGAATGATACTGAAGC
Organism: Mesembryanthemum crystallinum; assembly: GCA_030267885.1. NCBI lineage: Eukaryota > Viridiplantae > Streptophyta > Magnoliopsida > Caryophyllales > Aizoaceae > Mesembryanthemum > Mesembryanthemum crystallinum. The sequence continues at coordinate 11,740 of BSSO01004973.1, read as the reverse complement.
TGAAGGACAGAGTCAGAATCCAGATATGAGGAAAGATGATGACACTTTTGAAAGGGATCATGAGGGAAGCAATGGGTTAGTGATTACAGAGAAATTGAAACAAAATGAACAGAAGGCAAAGGAGTATGAGGATGGACTGGAACCTTTCAGGTCAGTTCCAGTAAAGCATACAGCACAGGAGAGAAAATTCAACTCTGCACTAGAGAGAGGAGTCAAAAAGATAGCTCAGCATGGTAAGCCAAAATCTACTGTGCAATCACTGTTTCAGCTTATGGGTGAAATAGTTCTTGGAGAGGAGGACTCTGGGGGTGAGGAAACTATCAAACCCTATAAATGATAGTGTGTTCATGGAATATTAGAGGGGGTAATGACCCTAATAAAATGCAGGAAGTTAAAGCACTCTTGCATAATAAGAAAATAGATATCTTGGGTCTCATTGAGACTAAAATAAAGAGTAATAAGCTACCTAAGTGTGCTAAAACCTTGGGTAAGTATAGTGTTATCTCTAACCATGATTTCCATTACAATGGGAGGATCATTGTGTGTTGGAGAGCTGACTTGGTGATGTTGGAGGTTGTACAGACTTCAGCACAGGCTATGGTGTGTAAAATTACTGATCTTGATTCTTTGATGGAGTTTAGGGTTATTTTTGTGTATGCTTTTAATGAAGCATCTCAGAGAAGGGCATCATGGAGAGAGCTGGATTGTTGGAGCAATTCTAATTCCACTCCTACTTTGATGATGGGGGATTTTAATGTGACACTCAATGTGCATGAGAGATGCAGCTCTTTTCCCCCATGTTTACAAGATATCATTGAGTTCCAAGAATGCATTGATCAAATTGGCTTCCTTGATGTTCTTGCTACTAGTTTTACCTTTACTTGGGCCAATAAACAAGCTGGAAATAATTATGTCCAGTGTAAACTGGATAGAATTATGTGTGATGGTAACTGGACCTTACATGGGGTCCCCATTGAAGCTGAATTTCTTCCTCCGGGTGTCTCAGATCATACACCATGTCTTGCTAGTGTGTCTATTTCGACCATTGGTAACAGAAACTCATTCCATTATCTCAATTGCTGGTCCTCTGATAAAAAATTCTTTGATGTTGTGTCTCAAGTGGCAAGAAAATGTAGAAGGTTGTAAAATGTTTCAGCTATTCACAAAGCTTAAAAATCTCAAACCTCATCTTAGGAAGCTGCATAGAGACTCATTTTATAATGTGGCCGAGAGAAGAAAGAAGGCCTATGAAGAATGGACACATATACAGAGACAATTACATGATGATCCGCACAATTGTACCCTGCAAAATGAAGAGAAGCTGAGAGCTGATGCCTAAAGCAAATACAAAAAAGCTGAGCAAAGTATGATGTGTCAAAGAGCAAAAATTCAACATATTCAAATGAATGATGAAAATGAGGCCTATTTCCATGCTAAAGTGGCTGAGAAGAAGTTGCAGTGTAAGATAGGTGCTTTGAAAGATATGAATGGGGACATGCAGAGGGGTCACAGTAACATCACCACAGCTTTTCTTGAATAATACAAGCAACTATTAGGGCAGAAGGCTAATGTAGATGAGTTTGATGAAGCTGTACTTCAACATGGAGCCAATGTTCCTGAGCATTTGAGGGCTGATTTGATAAAAGAAGTGACTGAGGAGGAAATTCGAGCTGCTCTTTTTTCTATTCCAAAAGAGAAGGCGCCTGGACCTGATGGTTACACTTCAGAGATGCATGGAGCATTGTTAAGAAGGATTTTTGTGAAGCAATGAAGGACTTCTTCAAGAAGAAAAGAATGCTGAAGCAACTCAACTCAACAATTGTCTCTTTGATCCCTAAAACTGATATACCTGATAGTGTTATGGCCTATAGACCCATCTCTTGCTGTTCTGTGGTCTAAAAGACCATTACAAAAATTCTTGCTGCAAGGATGAAGACTGTTATTCTAGCTATTATTGGGGGAGAGCAGGCTGCATTCACAAGTGGTAGAACCCTCTTTGATAATGTCTTCTTGGGCCAGGAGTTGATGAAACATTATGAGAGGAGGAATATATCACCAAGAGTGATGATTAAGGTTGATGTTAAGAAGGCTTATGATAGCTTAGACTGGAGTTTCTTGAAGAATATGCTGGTGGGATTGGATTTTCCTCAAGAATTTGTTGATTGGATCATGATTTGTGTCTCTACACCCATGTTTTCATTGAAGATTTGGGGGAGAAGTGAAGGATATTTTGCTGGGCAGAGAGGAGTGAGACAAGGGGTTCCAATGTCCCCATATTTTTTCCTTATATGTATTGAGGGGTTGTCAAGACTATTGAGAGGGAAGCTGCAGCAGTTTAGTTACTATCCTAAATGCACAAGAGTCAAATTGAATCACCTAGCATTTGCTGATGACCTTCTACTATTTGCTCGAGGTGATATTCCCTTTGTTCTTTGCCTCACTAATACTTTGAATAAATTTGCTGGTCTTTTTGGTTTATACCCAAGCCCACAAAAAACAAACATTTATTTTGGTGGGGTGAATGATGATGTTAAGCAGTTGATTTTGGATAATACTGGCTTTGTAGAGGGTACATTGCCCTTCAGATACCTTGGGGTGCCTCTGAGCTCCACCAGATTGACAAAATCTCTTTGCCAGCCTCTTATTGATAAAGTCAGGGCAGTTACTTTTCATTGGGGCTCCAAGTTATTGAGCTATGCAGGAAAAGAGCAATTGATAAATTCTGTTGATTTTAGGTTGTGTAATTTTTGGAGCAGTGCTTTCCTCCTCCCCTCAGCAGTTGTGGATGAAGTTAACAAGATTTGTAGGAACTTCTTTTGGGGCTCTTCAGTTGAACATAGAAGATTGGTACTCATGAGTTGGAATAGTATTTGCAAACCATATGAATAGGGTGGCATGAATATCAAGGATCTGAAGGCATGGAATAAAGCTATGATGTGTAGATGGATTTGGATACTAGCTTTGCAAAGAAATACCCTTCTTACAAGGTGGATACATGAGTATCATCTTAAAGGAGGTGATTTCTGAGAAGTGGGTGCTAGGAGTACAGATTCATGGAAGTGGAAGAAAGTGCTCAAGTTAAGAGATACACTTGTGAGCCTATGTGGGGAGGCTGCAGCTGCTAGAGCTAGATTGGAAAGTTGGAAAAATGGAGATAAATATGCTGTTCAAAAGGCCTATGAAGCCTTTAGAGATAAAGGGCCTTACTGTCATTAGAGAAGAACAATTTGGGAGACTATGGCAGTTCCAAAACATAGAATCACTACTCTTATGGCTGTAGCTAATAAATTGGCTACCATGGATAATCTGCAGAGTAGAGGTATTCCTATGGTCAATAGATGTTACCTTTGCTATGAAAAATGTGAAAGTGTGAAGCACTTGTTTTTTCAGTGCCCTACTACTAGAGAAATCTGGAGGAGTGTGCTTGTTTGGATGAACATTAGGAGGTCGCCCATGGGTCTGCACAGGGGGTTGAACTGGTTTAGGCACAGGGTCAGGGGTAATGCAGTGGAACAAAGGATGAGAAGAGCTGCTCTTTCAGCTACCATTTATGATGGATGGAGAGGAATAGAAGGTGTTTCTAGAACAAGTGCATAAGTGCAAAAAAAATATTATACAACAGATCCAATTTTGTGTACATACTAGACAGTACAAGTACTATGATGAGTAGGTAGATCAGTGGTGTGATGTTGTAGTTGAGTCTATATGATGTAAATGTGTTTCTTGTCCTTAGCTTTTAGCACCTGATTATGCTGATCATGGTGCATTTTGTTAGCGGTTTGACAGCAAAATCATGATGATTTTGCTATACACCTGTATGTGATTGTGTAATTTGTTTTACACCATGGGGTATCACATTGATATCCTTTTGGGAGATGGATATAAAAGCTAACCATTTTCCAAAAAAAAATTAAAAACTGTCTCATTTTTGTGATTTCACTGACAGCATTAAAAACTCCATTAACATGCTGACGTGTTATCAATCAAAAAAGATTTTAAAAATTACTAAAAAGTTGTAGAAAATTCTAAATAACTAAAAGTAAACATTTCATAACTTTTTGAAATTTTTTGGGTAATTTTTAGAAATTTTTTAAGAATATTTTGCTTGATGACACGTCAGCATTTTAACGGAATTTTTAATGCCGTTAGTGAAATAACCCAAAATGAGACATTTTTTAAAATTTCAAGTACCCAAAATGAGAATATTGAAAAAGTAGGTACCCAAATTACAATTTGTCATAAGATTTTCCTAAGAAAAACTAGTTGAAAGTAATTTAAAAAAAAAAAAAGGAAAAATTTCAGTCCGCTGACCTGGGGTATAGCGATATTTCACTTAGGTGACTCGAGGTTTACATAATAACTATAAGGTGACATCCTTTTCAAATTATTATCACTTAGGTGACCTTCGTCGAAGTTCCGGTCGCTGGAAGCTGACGTGGACAAGCCATTTCAATATAATAAGTAAAAAACTTCAATTTTTTATGACTATTTTACCCTTTCAACTTTAACTACATTTATCATCAAGGGATTTAAAAAAGAAAAAATGACAAATTTAATATACCATCCTATTTTTTGGAACTAAAAATGTCACTTATTTTTTAGCCCCTTTTTTTGTTGCTCCTTTAGTATTTTTAATTTATTTTTCCTTTTTGTTTTTAGGTTTATAGTGCTTAAATCCAGCCAAAACACACAAAAAAAAGAGGGCAAAATAGACTTTTAACAGCTCCGACAATCGGAAAAATGATTTGCACCAAACTTTGCAAAGGAAGTCACCTCATAGATATTAGGTAAACCTCGAGACACCTAAGTGAAATATCGCTATACCCCAGGTCATCGAACTGAAATTTTTCCAAAAAAAAAAAAATAAAAAAATAATGGAAGTTAGAAAAAATACACCAAGTTGAAGGGCCAGCGGCCCTTGCGAAAGAATTTCGGGCCAGCCCGCAAAATTTCCCAACAGAGCACCCATGTACCAAACTGCTACTAGTCACGAGTGTGGTGTATTATTATACAGTAAGCAGTTTTTTTGAGCACTCTTCTGTCTTCTCCCTCTGTTCCTTTCTCACTCTCCCAAAACCTAGTCTCTCTCTCTCTCGCTCTCTCACTCACTCTGTTCGACAATGGCGGCCATGATGCAGCCACAGATCATACTCCTCAAGGAAGGCACTGACACATCGCAAGGAAAACCTCAACTCATCAGCAACATCAATGCTTGCACTGCTGTCGCCGATGTTGTTCGTACCACTTTAGGGCCTCGAGGTATGGACAAGCTGATCCATGACGATAAAGGCAATACCACCATTTCTAATGACGGCGCTACCATTATGAAGCTGCTTGATATCATTCACCCGGCCGCTAAGATCCTCGTCGAAATCGCCAAGTCCCAGGATTCTGAGGTACTTTCATTTCCGAACATTTCCATTTCTTGGAACTAGCTAGGGTTCCAAACAGGGCCGTCCCAAAGTTTTCAAAATTTTTTAAGGGTTCAGCTTACAATTTGTAAGACATAAAAATTTATCTCATGAAAAGAGTTTTTGAATGAATAATGAGTTCCCTGGTACGATTGATCACAGTCGCACTTGTTAAAGAACGGCCTTGGTTCCAATGCCCCCCTCCCACCCCAGTTGGTTCAGGTTCAGCTAGATTTATGACTGAGTGCTTTTAGGAAATGTGTGTGGGACTGTCTTATGAAATGCTTGTGAGATAACAGTTGATGCGGATTTAGTGGACAAAATATGCTGTACGTTTATGTGTGTGAGCTGGGGAAGTGCCAAATCGAGGACGCTAAGTTACTTTCATCTTGTTTGGGATTGGTTCTCAAAATGATTTGCTGCCCTTTCAATGGTCGAATGTGCTGGCNTGTTCAGGTCACTCCATTTAAGCAGCTCAATTCTTTCTTCAGAATATAATGAAGAAGCTTTTAGTGAAGAATAGCATATTTGCTTTGAGATCCTAACATTTTACATTGACCCCCTCTAAAAATCATATAGCTATGTCTTTAAATGCTAAGGATGAGGTTTCTCGTTAGAACTTTTTGCGTTTGTTTTTGGTGTTTTCTTTGTTTCCCCTTTTATTTCTTTTTATGGGGGTTGGGGTTAGGGTTGGGCTTGCCTTGTTGATGTCATTTGTCTATTTTACCTAAGCATTGTATCTCATGAATATGCATTGAGCGCCCGTTGTTTAGATGCTTACATGTGCGTCTCCAACTCCTCTATATATTATATCTCAAATTTTGGCGGGTTTAATGCTCCATTTTATGGTTAATGGCTTAGGCATTCGATTATTCATAGGATAACAAATCTTCACATGTCTACTGTGTTACCTGTAGGTTGGTGATGGAACAACAACAGTGGTTTTACTTGCTGGGGAGTTCTTGAAGGAGGCAAAGCCATTCGTTGAAGATGGTGTCCACCCACAAAATTTGATTCGCAGTTATAGGATTGCTTGCAATTTGGTACAAGATTTGGTGTTATTGATTTGCATTTTATTTTCCTTCCCCTTTTGTTTATGTCATGAGTTTTATAGTTTTTTATGGTGACTGAATTGTATGTTATTTGAAGGCTATTGAGAAAATCAAAGACTTGGCTGTAAGCATTGAAGGAAAGAGTTTGGAAGAAAAGAAAAACTTGTTAGCCAAGTGTGCGGAAACAACACTTAGTTCAAAGCTTATTGGCGGAGAAAAGGATTTCTTTGCAACCATGGTTGTTGATGCTGTCCTTGCTGTTGGCACCGATGACCGGTTGAACTTGATTGGCATTAAAAAGGTAGGTGTCTTTATATGCTGAGTTCTATTTTTAAGATAAGAATCTTTATAGGATGAGTTGATGAATGATTTTGACTACAACAAGATTATTATATAGAAACTTAGATGCTTGCACTTCAATCTAGCAGGAGTTTTCTTTTAACTTATGAATGGCAGAGGCAGACAGCTGTTCTTTCATTTTGTTTCTCAATAAGAACTTATGCAACTGATAGTTTTCTGGATTTTACTTTGTATTTTGTGAGAAGGTTTCATAAAATCTAAGATTGAATTATAGGAAAGTACACATAACGAGCTAATCACCTCCAATGCATGGAAATTGTGTGAAGGTCATGTTTACGTTCAGAGACATGGAAAGTCGGAAATTCAAAAAAACTTGGGGAAACGCAAGAAAACTTGGAGAAAAACTTCCATCTTCAACGGAAGAATAACTTTTCCATTCATCGACCTTAAAATCCCAAAATTATTTTAACTTCACGAATCTCTTAAAAGTATCGCCCACGATTACTCTAGAAGCTAGTTTATTTATATTATTATTAATGGTAGTCAAGATAGTCAGGGTTTCTAAGCAAAATAGAATTTCAAAATTTCACTTAGTTTAATATGTTTCTTAGTTTTGTGAGAAATGATGTTTTCCGTTTCCATGTTTACTTTAGTTAGGATCATCCTATTCACGTTCGAGCTTGTTTAATTTAGTAAAGCTTGATCTGAACCCCACCTTTTTAGTTGAAATCAAATGATGTTCAAGCTTCAAAGTTTGGCATTGGCTTGTTTAAGGCTCATTATGAATGAGCTGCTCCAAAGCAACCTAACAATAATGCTGACAAATATAGATGGATGTCCTGTGCTTAATTATGCAATATGTTTAGATCAGCCCATCATAATTGTTACAACCAAGCTATGAAAAAACTCTAAATGAAACATGAATGAGCTTCTAATCCAACTGATGAATGAGTTTCATGAACATATTCAACATGCGTAACGATGTTCGTGTAGAAGCTCATTTAGCAATTCAAACGTTGTTCAAGGTTGGTTCATGTAATATGTTATTGAATATCAAAAAACCTTGACTTAGGTTGAGCCCAAGCACTTTAATGAGTGTACCAGTTCACTTGCACCCCTAATTGTGATTGTAATTGAAATCTAGAAGCATTTGCGAACTTGATATGCGTGCAAATTATTAATCATTGTATCAGTCTTGCTTTATGTCAATTCCTGTTTGTAGAAGGTTTTTCTTAATATACACATGTATCTTAGAACCTTTTACTTTGAACCTCTTACCCATATATATAAACACGAATTATGATTCCCATGAAGGTGTTTGAGATTTGGTGGGCTAGGTAAGAGGTGGACTAATGTGGCGAAAATTTGCTTTTGCTGTAGGTCCCTGGAGGTAATATGCGAGACTCATTTCTTGTAAACGGTGTGGCATTTAAGAAGACATTCTCCTATGCGGGTTTTGAGCAACAGCCAAAGAAGTTTTTAAATCCTAAGATACTTCTCTTGAACATTGAATTGGAACTGAAATCAGAGAAAGAAAATGCAGAGATAAGGTAGATTTTTTTTATATTTCCTCTATTTGTATGTGGTGACTCCTTGGCAAGTCTACATAGTTAACTTTCTTCACTATAGGCTTTCAGATCCATCCCAATATCAGTCCATTGTTGATGCTGAATGGAACATCATTTACGACAAATTGGACAAATGTGTGCAGTCTGGTGCCAAGATTGTTTTATCGCGATTGGCAATTGGAGACTTGGCGACACAGGTTATTTCTTTTCAATATTTTTTGCACTGGACTTTATTTTTTATAGTTTTTGATTCAAGTGATGTTCTCATGTTAGAGATTTGTGTGCATTAAATTTTGTGTGTGGGAATACATGCTATATGCACTTTTTAAGGTCATAGATACTCAAAGCTATTGCTTTTAATGTGATTTTTTACTGTAATCATACAAGGTATTGCTAATGGGTTAGAAATCGCGTTCGTAGCAATTGGGTCTCTATTTTTTAAAAATTATTTTTAAAAATTTTCTCTTACTCGGCTAACTTTGGCAAATACATTGATTGGTTTGGGCTCCAATGGATTGACTTAAGTGCATTCCTTTAATCTATCAGGTTAATCTGAATATTAGGCAGTTATTTTTTTGAAAAACTATAAAATCCAAACAATTAAGTATGTTTTGTATGTGTCAAACATAGCTGTAAGGTATGATTTCTCCACAGCCAAATTTTCTCTTATGGTAGGACAAAATGAGTAATTGAGTTTAGGAAAAATGGATGCTAATAATCCCACATATTGGCCATTTGATAATATTAATCCCACAAATCACTTTGGCCCTGAATAATCCCACATATGTCCTACCTTGACAATAATGAACTAAATGATAACGGAGAGCCACCCCAAGCGCTGCTAGTTTCATCTAAATGACACTGTCGTCGACCGCCCTAAGTACCCGTCCACGAGTCGGGTAAGAAGCCCACCAAGCATCCTTCTCCAATCAAGCTGCCCGAGAAATTTCCCATCCGCCAATACCAAGGAGAAGCTTCTTGGGGGTTGAATTTCGAGAATATAATAATTGTATGTGTAAGTGATTGGAGAGAGAAAGTTGATTTTCATATTGTATTTAGTGGAGGGGTGTTTTAGGNCTCCCTAAAACACCCCATTGAGTGGCTGAACATTGGGGTTAACGGAGAGTTAACCCCGTTATCATTTAGTGCATTATTGTCAGGGCGGGATAAATGTGGGATTATTCTGGGCCAAAGTGAAATGTGGGATTATTATTGTGAGATCGCCCATATGTGGGATTATTTACATCCATTTTTCCTTGATCTTATATATAGTTTAGATTTCCTATGAACCCAACAGAAGAGGCCTTCTTGTATGTCACGTCGTCATTCTATGGACAGCCACACCAATTGGTCAATAAGGAACGCTTCATTTATGATATGTTATAGTGGGGCCCATTTTCCGATCTGATTCCATGTCCATGAATATTTAAAACTAACTCCATTCACATTATGTTGTGTTTGTTTAAGGTAGCATTGGTTGACCAAGATTCATCTATCTTTCTGTCACTAAACATATCTTATCATCAAGAAGTGAATTCTTATGATATTTTTGATTCCTGCTTTGTGCAAATGCCTTCCATGGGTTTTCATTTTCACTCTCTCAATAACATTTTCTCTTCCAAGTGATATCCTCATTTATTTCTTTGTCTTGTTATCTCACCTGTTGAGTAATGCTAACATATTACATAGTTTCAGTTCTATGTGTTAGCTTGTATTTTCTATTCTGCAATAGTATAATTTCAGATAGGTAAGGTGATGGCTAATAGATTTAGTGGTATTATCCTCTGAATCTTTCGACCCTTGAACAGCCTTGGAAAGTTCTGTACACATACTGATTGTTTTTCCGTGTTATTAATTCTCGTAGAGCAAACCAAATGCTGCTATCTACTGAGTTAAAAACTGGCTTTCCATACTAAAATAAGCTACCATTCGAATAGAGCTGCAAGTTTATTTCTAACACAACAGTTAATGGTTGCTAAACAATAAACAAAATAAACCTAGAATTTTGAAGAATAGACGAGCTAGAACTTTATATGATTGGTGACGCATGAAAAAAATCAATATGTGATAAAAAGAACTCATTATGTCAGGAATAATTACCAACTGCTTTTCCCTGTCTTGTTTTAGTTGTATGTTTCCCTGATTGACATTAGTATTCTGGATTTTTGCCATTGTCAAGCATGCTGAGGATCTCCTTTTATGCAGTATTTTGCTGATAGAGATATCTTTTGTGCTGGCCGTGTTGCTGAAGAAGATTTGAATCGTGTTCGTGCGGCAACTGGAGGAACTGTGCAGACATCAGTCAATAACATAATTGATGAGGTATGAATAGTTTGATTGTTGTGAATAGGTAGTTAACAGTATAAATTTGCATGAATTTTGAGTGATCTTGTACTGTCAAAAGGTTCTTGGTACGTGTGAGGTGTTTGAGGAGAAGCAAGTTGGAAATGAGAGGTTCAATATTTTCAGTGGATGCCCATCTGGTCGGACAGCCACCATAGTGCTCCGTGGTGGAGCTGATCAGGTATGTCATTGACGTGCCATTAGTATGTGAAACCACGTTTCACTATCATTTTGTTATTGATAAGTATATCTTCTTGTGTAATTTCAGTTCATTGAAGAAGCTGAGCGCAGTCTACATGATGCCATTATGATAGTTAGAAGAGCAGTCAAAAATTCTACTGTTGTTCCTGGTGGCGGTGCTATAGATGTATGGGATATAACGACAAAAATTAATTTCCTCTGGTGATTCTTCATGATATCATCATCTTGCTAATTCGTTTGTTTCTTGGGTGGCAGATGGAGATAAGTCGATACTTGAGGCACCATGCCCGGAGTATTGCTGGAAAATCTCAGCTCTTTATAAATTCATACGCCAAAGCTTTGGAGGTTGGTTGACATTTATGCTTCTGCCCTGATGACTTCTTAGAATTTGGCATTAGAATTTATCCTGCTATTCTTGATTATGGTCATAAAAATATTCCAATACGTAGGTCAAACGCGTAATTTGGTAATGCGGCAGCTTCTTTGATATCATTGATCTTTTTCTTTCCTTTTTATTTGTTGGAAATTGAGATTTGTTGATATGAAAAAAAAAAAAAAAAAAAAAAACAGTTTTAGTGCATTTAGGTGGATAACAAACCACCAACCCCTACTACCATAGGCCTACAAAAGACTTGTATAACCTATAACTCACACTGCGTCAATGGGAATAACAGGCTTATCTTCAAGTGAGAGTATCCTATCAGTCCTCTATCATATACAGTAGGCACAACAAAGATAAGCCTGTACTTAGTTTTAAAAAGCGCGCCTCAGGCGCGCTTAAGCGCGAGGCGGAGTGAGGCGATGACCTCATCGCCTCAGAGCAGTGAGGCGAAGCGCCGTTCAAGAGGCGCGCGCCTCAGGCCGC